>VYXD01004928.1:334148-365271 GCA_013397195.1 Hylia prasina | reverse complement strand
AGTTTCCAGGCCCCTGAATTAGATGGGCTTCCCAGTAACACAAATTTTCTCCACTGCCTTGCAGACATGAAACTTCCCCCTCTCCCCAACCCCCCCCCCGAACAACATTTTCACTGCTGTTTTATCATCAGGTCTAATTTGATTTAACAAGCTTGGCCCAGATAAATCAAGTGGTTACAGATTAGGAAGTCCTTGTACTTACAAGGCCAATGCCCATAAAATTGAATGCATCATGCAACTTATAAACAGGAAAAGATAAGCACAGTTTTATGTACTCCACTCTGCTGCAGATTTCATGCCAGTCCATCTCTCTGGAAAAAGGAAGATGAAGGCTGTATCCTCTTTGCAATCTGGGCAGAGTATTGTTGGTGTTCGTGCTCCTTCTGTTCCAATTTTAACACAGTTTTCCCCTCCTTGGCACTTTGATACACCTCTGGGGCACCCCTGAAAGATGTGTTTGATGTGTTGAAGTCTTTTTTTTTTCCCTCTATTTAGAGACTCCTCCAGTTATTTGTATGTTCAAAAGGCAAAACATTCTTGACGTACAGATAAGAGAAAAGGATTAAAGATTTTCATTATTTGTATGTTTTTAAGGATTTGGAGTAAATAGCATTTGTAACCAGGAAGTTGTTTAGAGTTGTCCTAGAGGAAGGTGACGGAAGAGAGAATAAATAAAAGGAATGAATAAAAATTTTCTTGCTGCCAAAATGGACCAGGCCTTCATTAAAATAATTCAAAATAGGATCATAGAATAATTAAGATTGGAAAAGACCCCTTATGACCATTGAGTACAACCATTAGCACAGCACTGCCACATCCATCACTAAACCATGTTCCCTAAGCACCACACCTAAATGTTTTTTGAACACTTTCAGGGAGGGTGATTCCACCAAATAGGAACTGTATTTCTCTGTTTAATCTGCTTTTGTAGAAATGAAATGCACTCATTTTCTCACATGCAAAGTTGGTTGATGTCCTTAGGTATTCTGGGGCTGGATTTGGTACATGAGCCCATGGATGGTGCTTTTCTTCATTTAGGAGCTCATTCAGCTGTCTGATAAACATCACCTCTCCAGACTGGGCTAAATACATAACCCTGCCTTCCCCTAGCAGGAGTCTGCTCTAACAGGCCAGTGGTAGATGGAGTAGCCTGGGGGTTCTTTATATTTAACATGAAAGCAGGGCAAAAGAAATACAATTACAGCCCAATAATGAAATTTGTATCTGTTGTAAATGTCCTTAGTTACACAGCAGAAAATCCAGATACAGATGAGCTAAAAACAGATCCAAGGCAAGTGGTGAGGGAAAGTTGAAATTTCTTTTCAAACACATAGCAAACAGTATATAAGCCTCAGGAAATGTTTACTTTTTTTTTGTTTAAGCTGTGGAGTAAAAATAACTTTCCATTTATCCAGTGAGTGACTGTACAGGATGAGACCAACAGGGAAGCTGCTCTAAGCCTCAAGCAATGCAATGTTTTTGAGTTCAGAGCAGGGAAAGGAGATCCTTGGATTAATGGCCAGTGAACACTCCTTGTAGAGACTGAATGCAAGACTACTCTTCATTTTACCAAGATAAGGTTTATCCAGCCTCTGAAGAACGGTACAAGGTGTTGAAGTGACTTTACTCCTTAGAAAGGAGCATGAACTAGCTGGCATTTCCTGTCTCACCTTTGGAAATCAATTCTCAGCCTTTTGCCAGAGTCTGAGAGCAAGAGTCCAAGGAGCTGGGAACAGCTTATCCTGTTTCCTAATTGGTAATATGCGGTGGGCAAACAGAAAACTTACAATAAATTCAGTCAGAATTGCAAGCAAATTAATTATCTTTTAATGTTTTATGAATCTCTCATTGTTGGGATCAGGACAGGTGATGTTTTCTTAAGGGATTTCATGCACCATCCATCCACATTTTTGTGCCATCTTAATGGCACTAATTTCAATGTACTCTCTCTACTGTGCAGTGGAAAATATTTTTATTTAATCACCAGGCTTCTGTTCCTTTGCTTTTACTGAGTAATGCCGTAGTTTCAGGGCTCCTTGCAGCAGGTTGTGTGAATATAAGTGAAGAGATTAATATGAATAACCAGTACCAGACTGCCAGACTGAATATACATCTTTTGGTAGCTAAAAAATATAAAAGGCCCTTGAACAAAACTCATCTGAAATGCAATCCCATTCAAGATTCTGAAGTTTTCCCTAGATGAGACATAATGTGAAGGAGGACTGCTGAGTCCCCTGGTGAGAAAATGTCAAGGGTCTTTATTCTGGTCTTGTGGTTCTGCAGACTGCCTGAATCACAAGGTCACAGCATGGCAAGATAGCTCGTTATATCTTCTTTAAACTGGCTAAACACATTTTAAATAACACACTGCACAAATGAGAAAGTATTTTCCACTGAGGTGGGTAGCACCATCTCTGCTCTCCGAAGATTAAAGTTTACTGCTTCCTAATGCCACTTGCCAAGGACACATTTTATTGCCTTTGTGTTACTGTATGTCAGTCAGGCATAAATCTCTGTAGAGCTTCTATCTCACTCTTCAGCCACACGTAACCTCATTTATATTCAACAAACTTTTCTTCCCTTCTCTCTCCCGTGCCTCCCGCCCCCTCTTCCTTCAGAGAAGGCATTTCAATGAGTCTGTGCAGGCACAATTTAGGTTTGAAATGAAGATCTCTATTCAGAGCCTGAACAAATTCTCACCAGCTTCCTTAGACCTAGGGCTAAGCTCTTCAGTTCCCTTCACCTCTTTTGTCTGCAGGTTTTTTGGGGCCAGACTGCCAAGTTCAAGCAAGGCTCCGATCTCTCCTCTTTCACAGGCCTCCTGATTAGTGGCTTTCTTTTTCCAAGACTATAGATACAATTATTAGAAATTCCGTTTTTTGTGAACACATTGAATGAAGGTATGAATGGAGATGGTAAGACGAAGAAAGTGAGAAGCTTAATATAACTTTGGCTTCTGTAGTTAATTAGATTTGGATGGCTTCAGAGGAGCAGCTGTAATTTTTTTTTTTAATTGAAGTTACATAAAGAACTATTCAGTGTCTTTTCATGGGGAGGGGAGACTGTATAAAAATAAAGAAGATGAGAGATGGGTTTTGGAAATACACCCTCTCCCCCTTTTTGTTTTTCGGGAAACAGTTGTGGGAAGAGAAAAAAAAGAAAAAAATGTCCCACCACCAAAAGGGATAACAGAATCACTGGCACTGTTGCTAATACCCTGTGTCTGAGGCACAGTATGCAGAATGCATATTCAAACAGGAACTTTTTTTTTTGTTCAGAGGGAATCTGAAATGCAGAAGTCTGAAATGTATTCCTTTGCACATCCAGAACGCTAGATCTCAGACTTTCAAAAGGACATTGCCAACATAGATATCACATTCAATATTTAAAGATTTTCATGAAGATATATCGCTTCCTATCTGCCTGAAATCTTCCCACTGTTTACGGAAGGCATGGATTTTGAAACCCCAGTGACATGGCAGCAGTTAGACTCTGTGTTCATTCTTCACCCTGCCATTCTTCACCCTAGTGAAGGAAATGAGACTGGTCAGCTCTGTCTGCTGTTCCATTTAATCCTCGTTTTCTCTTATGTGACACACTGCAATCTCAGAACTTCAGTCTTAATTGAATTTTTAAATACATGAAGAGATAGACACCAGAATTATGGGGCCCTAACCTAGTAGGTGGCACCCCTGCCCATGGTGGGGAGGTTTTTTTAGGAGCCTTTCAAATCAAACCATCCTAAGACTCTATGATTATGTTTTGCAATCCCTTTTATTCTTACACCCTAATCTGCATGTTAATCCCAAGGCATTTTGGTAAAGTGTTTCTCCTTCATGAAGGGTGTTTTGGCAGCTAAGCCTTCAGCTCATGCAGACAGTTATCCACTGACTGCAGCCGTGCTGATTTCTTCTCAGCTAAGCATGGAAGCTTGGGATGTGGGAGAAGATGTCTGTCACTTCAGTCACACCCATGCACCACATTGACTTCAGGGGGGTGACTATTATTCCATTAATTACATGGCTAAATCACAGAATCCCATCATCCCAGAATTGTTTGGGTTAGAAGGAGATTAGAGTTCTTCTTTCAATCCTCCTGCCAGGGCGGGGACACCTTCCACTGTCCCAGGGTGCTCCAAGACCTGTCCAGCCTGGCCTAGGACACTTCTAGGGACTGGGCAGCCACAGCTTCTTAGGGAAACCTGTGCCAGGACCTCACCACCCTAAGATGACCTCACCACCCAATATCTCACCTAAATCTATCAGTGTAAAGCCATTCCTTGTAGTTCTGTAACTTCAGGCCCTTGTAAATAGTCTCTCTCCATCTTTCTTGGAGGTTCCCTTCAAAGCCATCAGTGAGTTGTCACTGCCATCAGCCTTCTCACCTAGGTTTTCAGTAGGGTGAATCAGAAAGAAAAATTCTGTTGTTGGTATAGCACTGCATTGTTTATCCTTCAAAGAAAAAAAGAATTTGTCTAATCATCATTATGCCTTTTTTTTCAATTCAGAAAATAATGCCACTTAAAAAATCAGTTTTCTAAATTTTCCTTCTCTGATAAAGTACAGATATTCTCTGATTGATATTTTTCTCTTAAAAAGACCTCTAACCAAGTGCATGTCCTAAAAACTGCAGATAGCATCACTGAGATCTTTCTTTCTTTATCAATATTCTCTTTATTTTAACTACTGTGTAGGGAAAGAGGCAACTGGTCAGTATAGCCTACTGTTATCAATACTTTATCCTGTCTTTGGAAGAGAAATAGAAATTTTTATAAAATTTAAATAATTAAAAGACAAAAAAAAAAGACCAAACCAAAAAAACCCAAACAAGTGAGATAAAGAACAGTTTCCTAAAATGTCCACCATTATTTGCTCAGAAAAAAAAATGGTTTTATCTTGATATGAGGTTTGAATTCTTTTTTGAACTGCAAAAATATTACAATGCTGTTGAAATGAAAACACTTTAAATTGAAAAAAAAAAAAATTCAGATTCCTGAGTGATTTTTGTCATATTTGTCAACACATCCTTAAAATGTTGCAAAAACAGGAAAAAAAAAAAGTGTGAACATTTTTCCATCTACTTCATATTGGATTCAACTATACTAACCTTTCCTCATCTCAGAGCATTATAAACGCCATCTTTCCTTATGACACTTAAGAAGGAAAAAAAAAAGAAAGGAAAAGGAGAAAAAGCTTGATTTGCCCTGTCGATTTAATGTTTGGAGAAAAGGTGTCAGTGCTGACAATGAACTGTTTTTGGACTTGCAAAAATTCTGTCGTGAACTCCTGGGCTCAGGGCTGAGTGGATGGTGTAAGAGTCAGAAATTATGTGTGATTTTCTTCTCGGGACACAGGGTAACAGTACCAGGGCATGGAAATTCTGGCATTCGGTTTCTGGTTTAGAAACCATCTTGCAGTTGTTAAAACAAGCAAAACACCTCCAGCACAGTCATGATGCAGTTTTGGTTTATTTCACTGTACACTTCCCAGCCTGGTTGCTGGAGGCCCCAAACTCTATAAAGTCTGAAAGACAAAATTAATTATCCTGGAATAACTAAGCTGCTTCTACCACCTGAGATAAATCTGTTTTGACTTAGTTACCTATAACCAGCTATGAAATTCTACCAAAAGAACCCCTGACATTCCTCATCTTGCTGTTACCTTTTACCTTTCTACTAATTGTTCTCTTTGAATAAATACACGCATCCATGTTAGGGGAATGTCTGCTGCTGGGAAGGGGAGGAAGAAGGGACAAAGGATGAGGTGATGACTACCAGAGCCAGTCTGGACAGGACTTGGAACAGCCTGGTCTAGTGGAAGGTGTCCTTGCCCATGGCAGGGTTTTGGATGGAGATGAGCTTTAGGGTCCCTTCCAACCCAAACCACACTGGTTAATAGGAACTACCCACATCTGCTGCATGCAACGGTCTTGGCTAAGAAAACTGGTAGAACTTAGAGTACTGGTGTGTGGAATAAATCTGATTACTTGAGGGACAGAGGAACACACCAGGAAAGCTGTCAGAGCGTTCAAGAAGCTGAAAAAATATGTAAAAGTCGGCACTGACCACGAAAAGGAAATAGGTGGTGGAAGCAGAATTAGTTTATTAATGACTTTTTGAAATAATAACGAGCAACTTTTTCCTGTGCCTTCTATAGATAATCTCAGTAGCAGTTCTACCCCAAATATCTGTGCCTTGAATTTAAATTCACTCTATCAATATTTGTATAGTGACTCAAAAATTCCCTTTCTGTAAATATTCCCAACAGAACAAGGTGGATATTGAAATGTTTGCACACAAAAGGTGTAGTCACAGTGAAAGCAAATCCATTTAAAAAGTGTTGAGCAAATATCCACAGGAAATGAGAATAAAATGAAGGAAAAAGGCTTTAAGGGGGTTTGGAAAGGAGGCAGGTGAAGTCATTGTGATAGTGCCATGTCAGATTAGTGCTCTGAAAGAGCTGTAGGGTGCAAAGTAGTTAAGACATTATTTACCCCTTCAATAAAGCAAGTATTATTTTTACTCACATTAATCAGTAGACTTGTAAACCCATTAGAGAACATAGTCCATGTATAATAGGAAGGAGAAAAATCAATATAGAATGGCAAACTAGTAACAATGAGTGAAACTAAATGAGTTTTCTGTGATTTTCTACCTTTTCAAATTGCATTACTTTTTAGAATAAACCCTTCAGGAAGCTTGCTGTAGACCTGACTGAAATCCTGTAGAACAAATTGGTAACTAAACAGGGCATCAAAATAAAAGAGTAAACCAATAACATAATCCTTTATCTAGAGGTCCTCACTGCTATTCTGACTGTATCACTGGACTGTCTGATTTGATATGTATTTTCTGTGTGTATGCAAATTCAATAACTTGGACTGGGAGATTATGCAGCACTCATCTGGAAGTAGCTCTGCTGCATTCAGTGCCCCAGAGCCTTGGGAAGGACAAATCTCTCACCCACGCACTGAGCTGCCAAGAGCCTGTGATGGTAAGACAGGTAAGAAAAAGACTGCTGGGATTCAAAATTGTCTAGGAAGAGTTCAAGATGACTTCCAAGAAATATTCTCCAGACCTGGGGCAGAGTTTAAAATGCAAGGAAGGTCTTGAAAGAGCCTTCATGAGACAGCTGTGGTTTTTAGGGGCTACAATGACTGCTGCATTGTCTGGATGCAGAAAGGAATGAGTTTTGTTGATGTTCACATCCTGCATATACAGAGGTGAGATGAGGAATAAAGCTTCATTATTCTGATTTGTCTCTCTGCTTTGAAGTATTTGATCCCTACCTTGATCCCTGTCATGGATTACTGGTGTTCAGCAGTAATCCAGAAAGGATCTTAGGTCAACCCAATGCCTACTAGGGAAAAATTTAGAGTAAGAAGACAGGAAAGAATTCACTAGGAGTGTAAAATCACAGTGCGGCTAACCAATGTAATTAAAATACATTTTTACATCTGCAAACCTGTATATTGCAATAATTCAAGAGTGAATAACCCCCTATCAACATAGAAAGTCTGCTGTCATAATGACAAAAGGAAACATTTTGCAGAATAAAAAAATGTTGAGGAATAAATATAATCGCAGCTGTGTCACCTTGTTATCTTGGATTTTAAATGGTTCTGTGTCTTGCTTCTGTTCAATCAAAAAATCTAGCACTGCAATCATCTTAAGAGAATCTCTTTTATGAAGCAAAATGTACTATGAGTATGTTAACTAATAATTAAATGCAGTTATTGTAATTGCAAACATTCATCTCCAGTTAAATGGATGGTTCCCTTCTAACCTGTGTTGGTTGGCTGTTCTCAGCATAGAGCTGCCTAAAGTTCTCTGTTGTTCCTTAATACTTTTCAGATTATGTTATCTCTCTTTTACTTCAAAAAGCAGTCAGTCAGAGGGGAATAGAGGTTTGAGAAACTGGTTCTTTTTATTCACTGACCGCTCACCTCATTTGTTTGGGGAAACCATACACAGGTTTTGCACAACAGGAAATACAGGCATGGATAGATATATCCTTCCCAAGAGCATGGATAGATAGAACCACAATGTGTGATAGATTGAACCTCACTCATCTCCACAGCGTGGCCCATGGCTGCACAGAGGTAGAAAAGGTAAAATTCCAGGAACAGTTCATTATTGACCAACCTGAAACTTAGTCAAGGGTGTAACCTGATCTTCAGAGAGTTATGAAGGGAGAGAAAATTGCAGTGTCCTAATGGAGGAATAATTTCAGTAATGCTTGGCTATTTCATCCAGATTCTTTTGTTCAGGGTAAATAAAAAGTTATGCAAAATATGCAGAACACAAGTGGTCCGTGCCCAAGCCTGCAATACAGTCCAGATGTACAATGCATAAAATTTAGTAGAATGGCATCGAAATCAGAAACATGGACCACCTTACAAGAACTGACATGCCCAATGGTGGCTCAAGTCTGTGAATACAAGCAGTGAAAATCATACCTTTACCATCTTATTTCAGGGGAGGAAAATGAATCCTCCCCACAATCCCCACAAAAATGTGATAACAGGAAAAGGAAAGAGGCCTTGATTCCTCCCAGGGACAAAAACCCAGGAACCCTCGTTCTGAGGAAACCCTTGTATTGCTTTTGATTATGGATTTTTAATTGTGTCATATAAAATTGGTGCTTAGAGATATGATATGATAATGAAGGTTCTGAACCTCAGAGAAGCACTTAAAATTGTCTTCAAAGAAATTCCTTCCATTTTACTAGTGTACCAAGGCAATAAATATGGGACTAGATTAAATTAAAACTGAAACTCTTTTGAAGATCTTCCCATCACCTTTCCAGTGCAGAATCAGTGCATTTTCATAATTCTTCTTTCCCCTCACTTTTACCAAGGAGCCAGGGCTTCTCCAACAAGCTTCCTTTGCAGTCTATGACAGGTTTTGGATTAAGTTTTCACTAGGATATTCCTCCCTAATATTTTCCATTGCTTAATTTCATCCAATTATATCTAATTACACTCCCCTGAACAACTAGAAACTATTCTTATCCCTCCCTTCAGATGCTTCCAGACAATTATCTGGCTCTGTATCCCTATTCACCAAGTTACAGCTATTTAGTTTTTTTAACCTTTTGTTCTATTAACTTGACTTTCCTGTTATCCAAAGGTTATACAGTACCTTGCCTGAGAGGAAAGAAGATCTGAAATGACTCACATCATTTTATGCAGATGGGTTAGGCTTGCAAAATATTTGTCTCCTCATGGCAATCATAGTCACGGGTGTTCCATCACATTTGGAACTCCTACTTCCTGGCATCCTGTGAATGGTTATCAAGTAGATTTTGTGGTTATTTTTGTAATAATTTAAAAATTGATGTACAAGTGTGCCGCTGCTGCTGCTGCTGCTGAGCATTACTGACTTCAAGAATTTATTGGCCATGTTATGTCATTAGATGAGAGAAAAAAACCCAGCAAAATAGCTCTCGTTATTCCACACTGGTGATATCATCTAAGGATTCTTGACCAAGAGTTTGGAATATCAATCAAGAAAGAGACTATCTGAGGTTAACTGTAACACCAGACTTACTGGATGCTTTCTTTAACTAAATATTTGTGGCACAGCTTGTAGACTGATGGCTTTTGAGCACATCTGAAGTTCTCCCAAAGAGAAAATTTTAGAGAATAAGGGGACTAATAGTTAGGTCAAGTCAAGGTAAACTAAATCACTGTGTTATGGGACAATACAAGTGTTCTGCTCTGTTCAGATTCATGTTTTCAGCAATAACAAAACGCTGGCCAATTAAGTCTTATCTCATCTCAGCTGAAGGCAGCCATGTAGAAGATAAACATTCAGACTAACCTAGGCCCTCTGTTGGTACCTCCAGAAAGTCATGTATTTCACTTGTCTCTGATATTGACCTTGGTGTACAAGATCCTGCTAGAGCATATTTTCATAAACTGCCAGTAACATGAAAACAGAAAATACTCAGGACACAGGCAGCTTTGAAAACAACTCACCAGGCTGTAATGCCCTGAAAAAACGCCATGTATTTAATGAGCAGTGAGTGACATTAACAAAGAATTTTTCCTAATCAGTTTGGGTGGCTTAGTCCTATAGATTCCTCTCATTTCCCCTATCCCATGTCCTGCGTGATAAAAAGCTGTGATAACTTGCAGTCCCACTTCCATCCACAGCTCTCCCCTGGGAAAAAGCAGCTTGTGTGCTGCTGGGGATGTGGGAATATCCCCACCAGCATCTGGCTGCCCAGTCTGGGTAAATATTTGCTCACACAGCACAGGTTTTTTCTTTGTGTGATTATTGGATCATAGAATCATAGAATCATAGAATGATTTGGGTTGGAAATAACCCAAGATGCACACGCCCTGCCTTGGGCAGGAACACTTTCCCCTAAATCAGTTTGTTCAGAACCCCATCCAGCCTTGGCTTGAACACTTCTGTTGTGGTTTGTTTTCAAGTTATTTGTACTCAGTTCTCCTTCATGGTCTATTCCTTGTACCCCCTTGCTTCCCCAGTTGGTCCTTCCCTTCCAGACCCTTCTCTCCCTCCCTGTCAGTCATTGTAAACCCTGCCCCAGGCTCCTGTCAATCTCCCTCAGGACGCTCCCTGCCTTCTGGAAGGTTCCAGGCAGGGCGTCGAGTGATTGGCCAGAGTCACTAAACCACTCCCTGAGTCTGTTCCTATTGGGCCCTGCCTTGACAGGCAGGGATCCAACCCCTCCTTTGCCTTGTCCCTATTGGTTGGTACCTAACCGCTCCCTTCATCTCCGCCTCCCCTTATAAGGCGGTGCACACAGGGGTCTGTGGTCCAGTTCTGGGCACCTTCCCTCAATAAACCTCCTCTTTCCTCCATCCCGACTCTGGACTCTCCTTTCGGCAGCGCAGCATTGATCTTGGCACCATTCGTAAGATCATTAATAATCCTTGGCCTAGCCCTTTCAAGTCAAGGACCCGTGGTTTTACCGCTTCGCCTCAGGCGACCCTCAGGGGCCTGTGGCCTGGCTTATGGGCTGGCCAGAGACCGTAGGGGCGGTAACACACTTCCAGGTTAACTTCCTCTAGCCAGTTTCCAATCTTCTGTAGCTCTTAGAAATGTGCATTACAGAGATATTACAGGATAGTTACAAATCTGTCTTCAAATCTGACTGAAACGAGCCAAAAAGTCTCAGAGTTAAGCAGAGAACATAGGTGGAAAAATCATAGCATGATTGCAGAAGCCTATTTTCACTTCAGAAATTCAGCTAAAGAAAGAACAAACCATTTAACAGAATTGAATCATAATTTTTTTTTATCAGGCACTTGCTATTGTTTTCCCCCTTGCTGACATGACATGAAAATCGAGAAGCTGGGAATCCAATTACAAATGCTAGATAAAAGGCAATGATAGCAAGGAATTTTAATTGGATGGAGAAGATGTTGAAGGCATGTTCACTAGATACATGCTTCAAAAGCAGCAGAACTACAAGTGTACAGGCAGAAGTCACTGTATAAAGGGATAACAGGTGACATAGAAATAGTGAACCACAGCTCAGGTTTTCAATCAATAGGGCCAGTGAGAGCTGCTGGACCTTCAATGCAATTCATTACTTCAAGAGGTAGTAAACAGCAATATTGACATTTAGAATTCAACCAAACCCAAAACTGCTTATGTCTCTGGCAGCTTTATTTTAAAGTGTGAAAACTCTCAGCAGGAGGTACCAAGGGTTTTGCAACCATTTATTTCCAAGGCTTACTGCAAGGAAAAAACATGCTGTTTGGATGTCTGTTCTGAACAGCTCTAAATATGGTCCTTCTCTTTCCTCTTTCCTCTTTCCTCTTTCTTCTTTCCTCTTTCCTCTTTCCTCTTTCCTCTTTCCTCTTTCCTCTTTCCTCTTTCCTCTTTCCTCTTTCCTCTTTCCTCTTTCCTCTTTCCTCTTTCCTCTTTNTCTTCTTCTTCTTCTTCTTCCCCTTCTTCCTCTTCTTCCCCTTCTTCCTCTTCTTCCTCTTCTTCCTCTTCCCCTTCCTTATCATTTATTAATGTTATTATTATTATTACTGGTTCTTCAAGATGTAACTGTAGAAAAAAATAGGATGGTCTGCTCTTTCTTTTATAGCATAGTGACCCAAAGTCCTTTTGATACCCTAAATTAGAAAAACCCAAGTTCTTTGGCTTGACATATGATTTGAGCTGTGCAGAACTCTCTTGCTAAGCATGGCAACGAGCAGTTATTTAGCCCTGCTAAGATAAGCACAATGATTTTTCATGTAGGAAGACTCAATATTCAAATCCAGATGTGCCTGAGCATTCCTTAAAACATTTTTGTTAAACTTCCTCTTGTGGTAGCCGCAGACCCATGGGATGCTGGCATTACAGTACAAACCCAATGGCAAAACTCCTACTATTTTCTAAGATGTCAGGATTTCACTCACCAGAATGACATCATCTATCAGCCCTCCTTGTTCAGTCCCAGTGAAAACAAGAATGTACCAGCAGGTGAATCTGGCTACAATTCAGGCTGAGGTGTGTGGTTTTAATCTCTTCCTTTGAGAGAACAAACCAGCATCTGACAAGCCTTTGGAGTTAGGATATACACCATGAATTAAATTCCTTTGCTGCTGGGCTCTCTTTGTGGGGAAACTATTTACCTTTTAATGATACACTTTCTCAGACCTGTCACTGGAAAGCAGACCCACACCTGACTCTATAGCTTCAGTTAATGGACCTGGACAAGTTTTATTGGAAGGACTGCTGGGAAACAGAAAGGGCCACACCAGGCTTGATGGCCCATCCAGGGAAGTTGTTGATGTTAGATCTTCCAAGGAGCAGATATAATTATGCCCATAATGGGTACTATAAGGATTCTGTCTGCAGAAGAAATGTTCCCCTAATCCATCCAATGCAGGCAATCATATCTCCTTGTCTGGCACTGGAAACATTGAGCTTCCTCCTGTCCTTCCCTCTCTAATACCCTTCAGGAAGAACAGNGGAGGAGAAAAGAGAGAAGAAAA
Organism: Hylia prasina; assembly: GCA_013397195.1. Lineage (NCBI taxonomy): Eukaryota > Metazoa > Chordata > Aves > Passeriformes > Sylviidae > Hylia > Hylia prasina. The sequence goes on along the minus strand of VYXD01004928.1, from coordinate 352,302 downwards.
GGGAAAAGAAAAGGGAGGGGAAAAGGGAAGGGGAAGGGAAAGGGGAGGAGAAAAGAGAGAAGAAAAGGGAAAAGAAAAGGGAGGGGAAAAGGGAAGGGAAAAGGGAAGGGAAAAGGGAAGGGAAAGGGGAGGAGAGGGATATGGCTGGGGAGGGGAAAGGAGGGAGAGGAGGGAAGGGGAAGGGAAAGGGACAGGAGAAGAGGAAAGAGGAGGGGAGGGGAAGGGAGGGTAGGAGAAGGGAAGGGAAGTTTCAGGAAGNAAAAAGGAAGTGGAAGGGAAAAAAGGGAAGGGGAAGGGGAAAGGAGAGGGAAAGGGAAAGGAAGGGAAGGAAACCTGAATAGTTTGATGTGCAGAAAACCTAAGATAGTGGTGATACGAGCTGGCAAGTCTACTTGTTTGCGCTGGAAGAGGACAGCCAGGATTTTAGAGTGTTTTCGCCTGACAGTGGCAGGTTTGGCACTCTGAAGCCAAAAGAAGAATGCCCTCTTCCTCTGAGCAGGCAATGCCGGATGCACCATGCTGGATGTGAGCTGGCACACACCATCTCTGGACTCAGCATGACCAACTCATAACCTGGTGGCCTGTTCCAGCATACTGAAGAGCTGTCTGCGATGCTTTTGGGGAATGGCTTTATTCTCCTCCACAGTCTGAAAGGTCAAACATCCCTGACCCCCACAAATAATTGGTGATACTAAGACATGCTGGAGGACTGAGAACTGTGTTTTTCTGTGCAATTTAAAACGATGTTAGGGAGAGGAGATACAAAGCAACTGAAATGGTCGCTTTGCAACCCTTTAAATAGATGGTTCTAGTAAAAAAAATGCAACCTAAATGTGCCAAACCTCAGATAGTGCTCTGAAACTAACCTATAACTAATGGCTATACAGAAACCTCAGCATATAACAGGAGGACTGAAGGAGAAAAAGTATTTATATCTTTATTTCTATCTCTATCTCTGATTTATATCTGTGTTTGTATTTATATCTTCTCCATATAAAAATCTCAAAACTCGCTCCTTTGCCACTCAAAGATATTCATAACACCTTTAACACAAAGTTTTATAGAGACCTGAAATTTTCAATTAAAATTTTATCTTTTCAGAATTATTTTGAACTTCGACTCTCCATTAGCAGAGTTACAGGGATATGTATTGACACGTATATCTTCCAACAATACCTCTCCTTCTTTGCCCCAAAGGTTGTCTTAGCTTGCATGTTCTTTCCTTTACCAATGTGTAATTGCAAAGACCATTTCCACCACCTCTGGAGACTTTAATCCCTCTTCCTGGAAATCACTTGTAAGTGTTACATAAATACACAGAACTCTATTCAATTATTTTCTTGCCCTTCCCATGCCACAGATCTATCTACTGATAACTTCTGCTTGAATGCTCACCCTCCTTATCTTGAAAGAATCAGGCTCAGTCTCTCTGAAAACAAACTTGATTATAAGGCAGTGGAAAGAAATGGCAGTAAGTCAAAGAATATTAGGGTTGTCATTTGCCAAAGGAATTTTCTTACAGCTTGTGGACACGGAATTATTGACACACAGTTTGTGGTTTTGGTGTTTTTTTTTTTTTTTTTTTGGGTGGGTGGATTATTTTGCAGTGCTGTTTTTATAATAGTACTGTGATGGTAAAGTTTTTTTAGATGGTATCATTATAGTTTAGTCTACAGCTCTTCCTAGAGGTTGCTTTTGGGACCTGAGTGTGCAGACATATAAGTGAGAGAATAGAAACTGGGTATGAGCTGATCTGAGCTAGACATCAAGAAATCTCTTTGGCTATAGCTGAAAGGAAATCATCACCAAATGTTGACTCAGCTGACCTAAATTAGGTAGCTAACTCTGTCTAGGAGGTTTTTATTGATAAAGTGCCTCTTTCCCTCCAATGGTTATAAAGTAATTCTAGGCATCTAGTTATAAAGAACCAATAAAATTCTATCTTTTTTTAGAAAATAGACCTATCCAATGGTCTTCAATAAATCATTCGGAAAGGACTAAAACCAGCAATGCCTAAGAGATTATATAGACTTCGGGTGAGACAGTTCTCAGCTGTTAGATTAGCCACAGACACACTAAAAACCACTCATTAGTAAGCACAGCAGTTATTGTCATCTTGATGTAAACGAATGAGAAGAATATTTGCAAAGATGCACAAAAGGAAGCAAAATTTTCCAAAAAATGGGCAGACAAAATGGCCTCTGATCTAGTCTAGTAAAATTAAATGTTTATTTTCCTTCTTCTTTTGCATTTCTGAGAGGTTTTAGTACTTAACTCCCTCACTTTCCTAACTAATAACATTTGCATATGGTTTTCATGCAGTTCTCAACTTACACTAATAGCTGGTGGTGGACCCTTAGGTGTATTTAAAGGCTGAAGATTGTTCAGCAAAGGCAATAGAACCCTTCCCCAAAGCATCCTGCTGATTCCTCTCCATTTCTGAAGAAGTGCTGGTGGGTAGAAGACTGACTGGATCTCTGCAACATACTCAGTTATTCATCCTCTTACTGATACCATCTGACACCAACAGCTAAAGGACTTGATGAACCTGGTGTCTAGCTGATTTATTTTTTTCAGTTTTCCTCTGTAGGTCATGTTTTCAAGACCTCTAATTATTCTTCCTGATCTTTGAACTGCCTTCAACCAGGCTCCATACCTCATGATGTTTTTTGATCAGGGTGAATTTGAATTAAACTCAAACAAATAGTGGTGGAGAGCTGTGCTGGAGCACAAGAGGCAAAGATTGTGGTTGGGGATTGATGCCCTAAATTTTAGCTTTCATATTTTTTAGGTTCTATGCTGCCTTAGTGTGTGACTTTGAACTTCATATAATGTTAGCAAGTTCTCTTCACAGGGTAGTAAGACAAAAACATCCTTTTCCAGCTTGAGAACCAAGGACACCACTGTAGCTTCAGGGCCCAAAAAGAATAAACAACAGCAAATTGAGGAAAGCAATCTGGGAGGATGGAACTTCATAACCTGANCTCTCCATTTCTGAAGAAGTGCTGGTGGGTAGAAGACTGACTGGATCTCTGCAACATACTCAGTTATTCATCCTCTTACTGATACCATCTGACACCAACAGCTAAAGGACTTGATGAACCTGGTGTCTAGCTGATTTATTTTTTTCAGTTTTCCTCTGTAGGTCATGTTTTCAAGACCTCTAATTATTCTTCCTGATCTTTGAACTGCCTTCAACCAGGCTCCATACCTCATGATGTTTTTTGATCAGGGTGAATTTGAATTAAACTCAAACAAATAGTGGTGGAGAGCTGTGCTGGAGCACAAGAGGCAAAGATTGTGGTTGGGGATTGATGCCCTAAATTTTAGCTTTCATATTTTTTAGGTTCTATGCTGCCTTAGTGTGTGACTTTGAACTTCATATAATGTTAGCAAGTTCTCTTCACAGGGTAGTAAGACAAAAACATCCTTTTCCAGCTTGAGAACCAAGGACACCACTGTAGCTTCAGGGCCCAAAAAGAATAAACAACAGCAAATTGAGGAAAGCAATCTGGGAGGATGGAACTTCATAACCTGAAGCTGTAATTGGACAATTGACCCAGTATGTAAAGGGACTAAAACTTATAAAAATGTGAAACCTTGTGACCATCTTGGGTCCATCTTGGGGGTAGCCACGGCCGGGCTTTTGTACTGCCCAAGGCGTATCCTTTGAAGGCCTTTTAATAAACACCTATTTTATTCTTTAACTCTGTCTAGCCTCTGTTCCAGATCCATCTCTCTAGGCATCAGAACAAGACAATTATGTTAATAACTTCTTATCCTCCGACTATGCATGCTCTTGGGAGTTGTCAGCTGAGCCTAAGGAATGCTGAGACATTGCTATTCACCATCTTTATTCAGATTAAGCCACATAAATAAAAGGTGCCAACAGAAAACAGCCTTTGAAGATACTGAATCTCTAATGCGTATTGTTTTTCATTTATATGCTTTAATTTCACTTTAAATAATAGTGAAATTTTGGACAGGAGATAAGGCTGGGAGGTGCAGCTGAAATTCCACGTGGGAAGGGCTGCTGGTTCTGGGCATAAGGGGCTGTGGGCTTTGGTATCCACCAGATCTTCTTGCTTTGATTAGCCTGACATCTGCAATTACTGGGGACCAGTATGTACCAAGCTAAAAATTCTCACAGCAGGCAGTCACACATTCAGAAGAACATATATATTTTCTAAATAAACATCACTTTTTGGATTTCCCAGATTTCCAGTGTTTCTCCAGCTTTTTAGAATCCTTTATGTTCCTTGGTTTTGATCTCAGAAAACTCAGACCCTCCCTTCAGTCCTCACCATTCCTCTCCACCACAAATTTGCTTCTCAACATTTTGAGAGGCAGTAAAATGGGGCAGAGGTAGAATTTCTCAGGATTTCTGCTGTTCCCTCAGGATATGCTCTGTGCCTCTCCCCTTCTTTCTAGGCTATGTATGTCAGCCTCAGTACTGTTCTCCTAACTGTGTGATCTCCATACAGAGTGGTAAATAAAGCACTGCAAAAAACTTGGGCATCATGGGAAAAGTGCATTTTAACTACAAAAGGAAAATCCTGAACAAGAGCTAGGCCAGGACATCTTGCAGCATAAGGATTAGTTACTGCAGAATGTTCTATTAAAGGTAAATTATTGTTTCTATCATTATCTTAATTGCCTGGTGGTTGTGGTAAATATTTACAGCAATTCAGGAAGGTGAGAAATTCTGTATTATTAGAAATGAAAACAGTCGCTATTTTGGTTTTGAGGAAAGCTAACTAACTTCTGTTCCCTTTTGAAAAATTGCATGTATTTGGGCCTTCAGTGGATGATGCATTGATGCATCTTTTTATATCTCTGCTCTCTGGCCCTGGCTGGATGCAGGACTAACCACAGCTCTGCAGGCTGAGGCCAGCTCATTAAGCTGGTCCATCCCCTAAATTAAAGCAATGACCGGATGGAGCTCCAGGGCAACTCTATTCACTCCTTCCCCTTTCACAGCCCTTTTTTTCACTCTCACAGGGCCAAGCAGAGAGCCACAATGTCACAATAAAGTCCTTCGTGGCAGTGTCCTACAGCAGGGACTGCTGTGTTGCATGAGGCAGCAGAGGAGGCACAGGCTGGTGAGATAACATTAATCAGCTAGCAGCCCTGAATAGAACAGGGAACTAAACATGGCAGCTGTCATGTATGATAGCATACAGTGTCCAATTCCATTCAATTGGGCTACTTCAATGTTCATGTCCTTTCCTGTTTAAGCATAGGTGATTCTTAATTAACTTTTCCTAAAACGTCACTCTCAATTGTATTCACTGTAGGCATTATCCAGTCTAGATTTATTTGGGAAAGGACATATAAGAACAAAAATATTTTGAATTATGCAGGAATGGGGCAACTAGAGACTCATGTACCTTAAAAAGTTCAGTCATTGGGTATATGCCTCTGGCATGCCTGGTTTTATTTTAGAATTTCCATGCGTGGGACAAGATGATTGAGACCTCAGACTGTACAGACAAATGAAGAATTGAGTTAATGTATTTTGTTTTCCCTCCCAATTCATTCTAAAATGGTCCTTAAGGAAAGCTCTGTATTTTATACAGGTCACATTATTGATGCACATTCCTCTTCAAACAAACAACCTGAGAATCACGCAATTGCTCCATTTTAGACCCAGTTTTCTCAATTGCTACACTCTCCATTAACTTCAGGAGATTTTGTTAAGTGGTAATTGTGCAGTTGCACTCAACACACAACAAGGAAAACAGCATATCAAGGCTTGATCTTTTCTGAGTGCTATCATGGCTACTGCATCACGTTCTGTCTTGTCCATGAGCATTACCTTACCCTTTCTAATTTGACTCAATTCCTTGTCATGCATATCCCTGCCAGCAAAATTCTTTNAAAATAAATTTTAAAAGAAAATAATTTAAAAAAAGTTGAAAGGATTTCCCACTGAGAACATGGTATGACTTGGATCAGAGCTGACCTACATAAGAATCACAAAGCAAGTAAGGAAAATAAATTATAGGGGGAAAAATTTAAAAAACAGGGAACCAGGTCAATCCAGGAAGAGGAAGAGGAATAAGAAAAGGAAGATTTGAAAGTTTTGAGTAGGGGGGAGAGGTCCTAAAGAGTGAGGATTCCTTATTTCAGCTGTGATGAGGAAAGGATCATAATGATGGAGACAGTTCTTGCTCCATATTGCCCAGCTCCAACCCCTTCCTCTTCCTTTTTGGAGGAAGCAGCAGGGTTTAAAATAGGCAGTTGAGACTCAGCTGGTTTGTTTCTCTTTCTTTTTTTCATTGGAGTCTCATCTCCACAGTGGTTTTCTGCCTGACCCATGCCCTGACATGGACACAGTGTCCAAAACCAAATAATTTTTATATATTTTGTTATACAAACAAACACATGATCTAGATAGGGGGATTGAGTTACCATTAGTGAATTCACAGACAGCACCAGGTTGGGTGGGCGTTTTGGTCTGCTGGAAAGCCTGAAGGTTCTACAGAGGGATTCTGGACAGGCTGGGTCAATGGGCTGAGACCAAAGTAGGGTTCAACAGGATGAAGTTCTGGGTTCTACTCTTTGACCACAATAGCCATATTCCAGGCTAGGGCAGAGAGGCTGGAAAAGGCCCTTTGGGAAGGGCCCTGGGGGTGCTGGTGCCAGCAGCTGGACAGGAGCCCTGGGGTGCCCAGGTGGGCAAGAGGCCGATGGCCGCTGGGCTGTCCCAGCCATGGTGTGACACAGCCCCAGGGCAGGGCCTGTCCCCTGTGCTGGCACTGCTGAGGTACCTCCAGTGCTGGGGACAGCTCTGGGCCCCTCAGGACAAGAGAGACACTGAGGGGCTGGAGCGTGTCCAGGGAAGGGAACGGAGCTGGGGAAGGGGCTGGAGCCCCAGGAGCAGCTGGGGGAGCTGGGAAAGGGGCTCAGCCTGGAGCAAAGGAGGCTCAGGGGGGAACTTCTGGCTCTGCACAACTCCTGATGGGAGGGGACAGCCAGCGGGGTTGGGCTCTGCCCCAGAGAACAGGGACAGGATGAGGCCAGAGACTTAAGCTGTCCCAAGAGAGGTTCAGGTTCAGGTTAGGAGTGATTTCCTTGCAGAAATGGTGGTCAGGCTGTGGAAGAGGCTGCCTAGGCCAGTGATGAACTCACTATCCCTGGAGGTGTTGAAAGAATGTCTGGACATGGCACTCAGTGACAAAGTGGGGATTGGTCATGTCTTTGACCCGATGACCTCAGAGGTCTTTTCCAACCTGAATGATTGTGAGATTCTGAGATCCTGTGATTGTTTCCATGAGCCAGGGCCAGAAGAACCTCAGCGCTACAGAAACAAAGAACAGCCCTGGAATCCCATTTCTGCCAAAAAAGCCGACAAACTGAATTCTCCTGGAGGGTTTTTAGTTGACTACGAGTACATGAAAAAATAAGAAAAAAGTAAAAAGCATTTTCTAGTGCTCTTAGCTGCAGGTTTGTTTTTTTTTGTTTTTGTGTAGCAAGAATGTGCTACTGTAGCTTGCTACTCCATTATCATCCTCTGCAAAAATAAGGTCTCATAATTAATGTCTAAAAAAATAGCAGGTGTCCAAGATTGGATTTTCCCCCTTTCCTTCTCTTTTTTTCTCTTTGTAACATAAAGGTGAGTTAACAGCCTTATATATTCTGCTGAACTCAAGCTGGATCCAGCTGAACTTCAATTCATCCCAGCAGCAAACTGTTTATTAAAGACCTGTCAAATGCCCATATTCTGTGGATCATCACAAGAGCTGACAGTGTGACAAAGGCTTGAAATCCAGTGCATATCACTGGAGGATGCCATTAAAATGAAAGTGAGACCAAAACCTCGCAGCTGTCAGTCATTATCTAGGACATTCTCACATAGTAGATCTCACACACTTCCCTTCATCTGGCATGGGTCTCCTCTTCACACTTCTCCATTTTTTGCTGTAATGAAACAGCTTTTGAACAAAAAAGGATTTTTGAAACAAAAGAAAATCCATAAATCTCTATAGAAAGTGTGCATTTCTACTCTATTTGGAGTCCTCCTGCATATCCAGTTAACTGCTGTATCTGTCTTTTTGGTGACCTGTTGCTTATTTTATAGGCTGTTATAATTTAGAACCTGAAAAGAAGCATAAATAGAAATGACTGGATTTCAGCCATCAAAATAGACCTTTCACAAGAAAAATTGTTCTCAGCCACTTGCCCTTATCTCAGACCAAGCCTGAACATAACTTTGTTCCAATTCAGGTGAGACTGGCTCATGATGTTTCTGTCCTCATTATTTTTTGGGTTTTCTTTTGTTTTTCCAATTCTGTGTCTGCCTGGGGATTTATTGGCTGTGATAGCCATACCAAGGCCATGTCAGTGCTGTCAGTAACCAGCTCTTAGCCAGGAGAAATGGCTGGTCTGAGCTCTATGGAGCAAAAGTAGGAAATACCTGAAGTCTCATAAGCTTGTTCTGAAAGAGCTTGATATCCAGCCTGTCACACTGATTTTACAGACATTTATCTCTATCAACATCAGAGACACTATGCCAGAGCAAAAAATAATGGAGAGTTGACTCAGCCTTTTACTGTTTTAAAGTCACACTTGATTTACTTTAGGATACAACATATTTTATTGCCTCTTGTCTTCACTCTTGAACCCAGATCTCCTCATCATTAGATCTGTGATATGCACTGGCTAAAGAAATATCCAAATACAAGACAAAACCATGGTATAATTACTCAACTGCACTCTCATCACATGTCCTACATAATTATGAAATGGTTCCAGTTTTTATGTCTGTAATTATTACAAACTCCTATCAAAAGGAAGGTCATCCATATTAGCACAGCTTTCAGATTTATTACACTACTCTGGCACTGCTTTGATGAAAAAGAGTTTGACAAATATATTTATTATAAAAAATTAAGGGTAATTATGTTGTTTGCCCATGGATTTTTATGATTAAAGAATTTTTAGAGGCTTAGCTTACCTTACACTGCAATTATTTAAAAATTTTATTTCGCTTTAATATGTACAAAACAGCTACCAAAATTTTCAGAATAATACTAATACAGCTCCAGGTTAAATTCTCTTCCATTAAGAACAGAGAGTTAATAATGCCAGTAATACATTTCAACTTAGGGGTAATTATACGCATTTAAAAATATATTCTAAGTGTAATTACAATGGAATTACAGTAAAACAGCCATGCAATGAAAAGCACTCCATTACCCAGAATACCTGAGGCGGGTGGAAACTTAACTAAATCAGATGACTTAGTGTTTTAGTCGGGTACTTTGGAGATTTTTCAGGCATGTCAGTGAATAAGGAACAGCAAAACACAGTGCATATTAAAAAATACTGCAGTTAAGGCTAATAGCATACAGCTGTAACAAAATTTCCATGACACAGAGAGTACAAAAAAGTGTACAAAAACTAGGATATTCAGAGCACAGGTTTTGATTTTTGGCCTCAGTTTCTAAATGTAAATGAAAAACAGTTTTGGGAAGGGCTTTGACAGTTTTTTAGGCTGGAGAAAGATGAGCAGGATGGTATAAGGAAAACCTATGAAATGTTGCCCAGAAGATGAAGTTCTTGCTAGAAGGATGTCTGGAAACATGGAAGCCATTCTGGGCACCTCCTGCTATGCATAGGAAAATGAGTCATACTTTCACATGCCCTTTATGACTAAAAAGGATGGCACTCATGCATTGCTTGGCTGCAGCAGCAACACTGCCTCCTGACAGAACAGCCCTAGAGGCCCCAAATACTGATTAATTGCTCATGACATAAGGAGTCATGTTAATATCAGCAGTGGGATCAGTTCCCAGGGAGAGAAGTGGCAGACTGGTAATTCCTCTTGATAAAATGAATGAACATAGAACAAATAATGGAAATGATCGTACAGATCAGATAAACTAGAACAGAAAACAAAACAAGAGTGGAAAATGAAGCAAGAAAGTTTTAAAATAATATCTGTAAGCATCCCTGAAAGAGCTTAGTGTTGAGTTTTATTTGGATAATATAAAATAGTTCCTAGGAAAAAAGCTACAAAACCTCTCTGGTTAAGGTCCCACTACACTAGCCTGGCAAGGCAGATGAGGGTGGTGCAAGCTGTCCCAAAGCAGAACAGAGGACATGGAGAAAGCTACGGCCTGATCTGCTTCTGCCCAAGATTTGCTGTGGCATGGATTCAGGGAGCCAGAAACATCAGCTTCTGCAAGAAATGAGAGGCGTGCAGACCAGCATGTCTGGATGAGTCAGCGGAAGGGGAACTGGGCCAGTTGGAAGATTTGGTAAGACTGGGCACATATGTCTTCCACAATGCCTGTAACCAGCATCATCCTGGAACAGAAAGGCTAGGTTGTCCCAGCTGGAGTAACACAGAAGCCAATTATTTTTCCGCAAAAAAACTCCTTGAGTTCTTGCTTCTGTTTAAGTCCATGGTCCAAGTGAAAAACTTGGAGACTAGATAAAAAAGTGTGTGAGGTAGAAAGGGAAAGGACAAGGGCATTTCCAGGCAGCCAACTGAATTAACTCATCTTCAATGGTACTGAAGCACTGTATCCCCAGGAAAGAAGCTGCATTATCGAAATCTGGTAGAGGCCTTTGGCATGGGTTGGAAGAACTCACCTCGTCTTGCCAGAGCACACCCAAGAAGACCCCCAGATGAACCTGAAAAGAGCCCATGGAGACGAGTCCTCCTGGATTGCCCAAACTCCACATCCCCAGAGCAGGTGAGGGTTGAAAAAGGACATAGATCTTCTGGAGGTGGCAATTTAGGATCAGTAAAAAGAGGTCTCAGGACTGTAGCAGAGGTTCCTGACCTTACCAAAAATCCTCGGGAGTTTCTTGGTGCAAGTGAATGAAAGAAGAAGGAAATGGGTCACCATCATGCATGGCAACACATGGATCACATTGCCTGAGGGTGTTGGGTAAGGGGATGTGACATGGCTTGTGAAAACTCTGGGACTGAAAGGGAGAGCTCTGGGACTTTGGTCTATAATTGAGGGAAACAGGCAACTGGAAAAAATAAAGTATTGCAGGAATTAATTAATTAAATGCCAACACAGCTAAAAAAAATTTCAATCAAGCCAAGGCTGGACAAGACAGAGCCTCACCACTTCCAAGTGAGCTGCTTGTGGGAATTTGCAGATCACTAGGTGGAGATGTCCTTTTTGGGGAAAAATCTCTCTGTTCCAATGTGGGCAAGTGCAAAGCCCATCTGGAAATTTTGCTAATAGATACAAAAATTTGTGAAGTACACAGAGATAACTGGACAAATTTTTGTGACTCTAGCTTTTATATGACTCTAGAGAAAATGGAGCCCAAACTCATCATGGATGGAGAAGATTGACAGGAAGGCTGGAAAAGGCTTGGGAAGACTTGAATCCTATGATTCTTCCAGAACACTGTCCATAGGAAAAATTAAACAGTTTGATTGTAGTTTTGGTAGGAATTCTGGTACAAGAATAAGCAGCCAACAAATTAAATCTTTAGAATAGAAAAGTATTTTGAAGAGGATAGTTAATTAAAGTATGATTTCTAAGTATTTAGGAATAATAATTGTCATAGCCATGGCAACAAAACCAGTAGTAATAACAACAGTAATAATAATACAACAATATGTCCTGAAATCATTCTGAATTCAGTTCCAGAGCTGTACTCTTGCTATCAGTGAAATTACAGATGATGCTGACCAAGATGGAGGTTGGCACCACAGCATACATTGAGCACCTACTTGATCCTCTCACAGCGTGAAAAAGGATTGAACAAGATCCTAGAGAAAGTTATCAGCATAGTGTGAATTAGCTTTTAATTTGTCCTAAAATCTCACCCCCTTTTTGGCTAAAATTCATAGTGGAAATGGGTCTTCTTTGGAAGACAATAGAAGAAACGGTAGAACCTACTTTATTTTCAGAGAGATGTTGATTGTGATTCTCTAACGGGCCCAATGTCCTTGTGGAAATATATGCAGGGATGTGCAGTAAGAATGTTAAACAAGGTGAGGAGTACTGCAGAACGGGATGATACCTGAGGTCATCCTGCTTAAAAGTTTAAAATGAGATTAAAGTGAAGCACACTGCAACTTCCCAAGGGCCTGTCATAAGGTCCCTTGGTTTATCAGGACTATGTTACAATTGGAGTGACTGGCTAAGAAGAGGGAATTCTTTGTAGGCTCAGAGTTGAACCCCAGTAACTGCTTCTGCCCTACCCTTCTCCCCTTGCTTCCAAACTTTCAAGAAATCTTACAGACAGCAGCGCTTAGAGACTGTAGCCAGAGTCCAATGGACCTGGCATAGAGGTGCCATATGAAGAAAAACTTCTGAAGAAAGTATCTTGGGCTAAAGCCCCTTTGCTGTAAAGAAAGTTCTGGTTGTGGTTAAATCTGTAAGACATCCTCACCATGGCCTGCAGGGCAGAATAGCTGGGGTTAGATCATGCCATAGTTTCTTGCACTAGCTCTTTAATTCCGACATGCAGGGGAAACTTGCCAGGTGGTTGGAAAAATTGTCTTGTTTTGATTTCATGGTCATATTGAGGCCTGGGTGTGAAAGCACAGTAAGGCTGATGTTCTTCCAGATGGTGTTATTGGGAAGCTAATTGTAAACATTGTCTCATGCAGGAATGGGAGGAACCAGTTGCTCCAGAGAAGGCTCCTGTTTAGGAAAAGTTGAATGCTTCTGTTTTTTCTCCTACTTTTTTTACTTTTCTGTCTAGTGTGAGAAAGTGAAATGAGGCTGCAGAAAAGAACACTAGAAAAGAACTTCTAGAAACTTGCTATCAAAACAGAGGGGCTAGAAAATAATTTGAAAAAAACCCTGACCATCCAGAACCAGAACCAGAACCAGAGTATTTCCTGCATGTTGCTTCTCAATGTATGAACAATCTCTCACCTTGGTCTGAAGATCCAAAAAATAAGATGCTGAAGGCACTGGGGATAATGTGTGAAAACTGGGAGAGTTTTATGGACTACTGAGAAATGGTTCTCATGGAGGTGGATGCCCTGTATTCTATCCCAAGCCTTTCTGCTTTATCTCTATCTCTGCAGGGATACCTTGCAGTCTTCCTGCTGGTGGGTCTTGCACTGGAAGACTCTGGACAATCTCAGGCTCAGATGACAGTGACACTTATGAGTGCTGTGTTGTGTTTCTGTCTCTCTGCAACCAGCAGATGAAGGGCAGAAATGCATATTAATACATATTAATGCCCTCACACATTTTACACCTCAACAGGTGGAAAGAGAGAAAAATCATTTTGCTCAAGCAAAATACCTTCGTACATTTTGCCTCTAGAAGAGGTATAGAGGTGCCCATCTGCATTGGTGGGGGAAAAGCTTATTGTTGAATCTCAGTTAAAGATATATTTTATTTTCTATTTATTTCCCCAGGTTGCAAATCTAGCGCTTAATTACTTTTCAAATTCTTACCAAGGTGGAGGTATCTCAGAGAGGAACAAGAGAGTTTAATTTCAGTAGCCATTTTGTTCTTGCTCTCAATTCCTTCCCATGAAAAATTTTTTACAGCTTGGAGCATCAAATCTCATGTATTCCTTCTGTAAAATGTTTAAATTACTTCCTTTTATTGAAGGTATTTTTTCTTCTTTAATCTAGCTGATTTTTTCTAACAGTTGAACCATACATTTTTTTCAATCGTATTTCCTTATTTTTTTGTTGACTTTTTTTTAAACCAAACATCATGCTTCTAGTTGCCACTGAAAATTAAGTAATTCCTTCTGTTTTTTCAATCCTTTTGAAGGAAAACCTCTTTATTTTTAGATCACTGGCAGGTTTTATTTCATAATTTAAAACTTTTCTAAGTTAATGCACTGTTATGGTGTGGGTACTGAAAAATGTCTCACAAACTCTTGCTTTATTCACATGCACCAGTTCCCTTGGTCCACCCACAATTTAAAGGCAGAATACAGTCTTTCTCAGGCCCCATTAATGTTCTTCTTTAAGCCGCACAAGAATGTCTTAGAGTCTGGTGCGACAGGCAGAAGACAAACCAGCACTCTTTTGGGCACAGAGCAGAAAGCATGCAGGCACTAAAATAATTTGGCATGACTGGCGTTAATTTACTATTACTGTTTTTGATTAAAACTGTCCAAAGAGTTAGTCAGAGGGAGCTGAGTTTGCTTTGCTGGGTGCCTTGTCTTATTTAGGACCTGGACCTTTGGGGAGCAGGTATGCAGAGGTGGAGATGCATCATGGTACAAAATCACAGAGCAGATGAATTTGCTGGCGCTGGGTGGACAGTGACAAAATACTGGTTAAAACTGTCCAAGCCCTGTTGCTTTTAGCAACAGCCATTGTATTAAATTCAAATTTTACACTAGCCACCTCCTGTACTTGTTCAAAGCTCTGGCCTACAGTGGGAAGAGAAACGTTCCAGTCGGCTGCAGGGTTACAGGTGGTTGAGTTTACCAGCTCTCCAAGTGCTTTTCATTCATTTTTCCTTCCTGAGATAGTTAAATCCACATTCCTCAGCTGTGTAAAAACTCTCCCACTTCGGGTGGTGCTTTTAAAATGAAAGCCAGGCTTAATTAGAGCTTTTGAAGGCTTAAGAGTTAAAGTGTGCCCGTTAAACACTAACCACCAATTCTTTCCTCCCTGGCTATCAGCGCTCACAGCCATGCCTGTGCAGGCTGTGGGGCTGTGCTAGTGGGACAATCTCAGGATCATGGCACCATGCCCAGCTTGGGAGAGGCCAGCATTTCGTGGCTGTGAAGCTTGGAGAAACGTCTCCAGATCGGAAACACTTGGATGGTGATCTTGTTTCTCAGTTGGATTTTCTGTGGGATTTGAGCTTGTGGGGAGGTGGCTCTGGTGGCCAACATGACTTGGCACTTTACTGGCCTGCAGTTGAGCTCTGTAGGTCAGTGGTGATGTGCATCTGGCAGGGTCATGGCTGCAGAGGATGGATCCCTACACTTGTCCCTGTGTGGGAAACACTGCAAGAATTATTGTTCCTATTTTATAGGTTTGGGAAGCTGGGGATTAAATGAGTTGTCAAAGGCTGCACAGAGAGCCAGGGGCAGAGCAGGCAGCATGCCACGAGCCTTCACTGCACTCCAAGGCAGCTCCAGACCACACATCTTAAAGGCAGGCATTCAACAGCTCTGTGGCTTATATAGATGCTTAAATGGAAGATAAATTGTAGCATTTTTGCCTTTATTTGCACGGGTAACATCTGTCCAGACCTCTAAACCTGCACAATGACTGGTGAGTAATTCAACAAAGATCTCTACCAGACAAAATAGACATGCAACACACAGGGATTTATATGTTGAGCTTCCCTGCAAAAATCACACTGACAGACTTGCAATAAATATATAATTTTATGGCCTATTTCTCAATCATATTCTGCTACATAATATCATGCTAAGAACTGTGAGCTATCTTGCCAATGGAAATATGCAGCTGGCAAGAGGTAAAGTCTCTCCAGAGCTGTTCAAGGAGTCATAACTGTAACAATATAAGCAAATAGATCATCAGTATGTTCCTTTATGCAATTTTTTTTCTTCCCCCCCACCTCCCTTTTGCTCCTCATTTTCGCCTCTCACTTTCTTCCATCTGCCCTTCTCCCCCATCCCTCCCCCTCAGTCACTCCTCTATTAGGGTTTAGAAGATTTCACAGTTTTCTCCCAACCCTGGAAAGAATGTAAGTCGATGCTGCTGATTGCCTTTGAAAACATTTGGAACAAATTATGTCTACTTTTGGAATCCGAATAAAAGAATGTGAGCCTCACTGGAGAAATATGAAATACAGGGTGGGATTCACAGAAGGTCTGTAGCATTTTTCCTCTCCTTTCTTCAAAACAAAAAACAANTTTACTTCAGGTTGGAAGATATTTCATGTGGGAAAAGTGAAGGGTCTAGAAAAGTGCTTTTTGTGAAGTGACATCTTCATCAGTTCTTTTAAAGGCGAAAATGATGATTCGCATGAGTCAATTGTTAACATGAACTCTGTGAACCCAGCAGGCTTGATGGAGAAATGAAGCAAATTGTATTCTCTGTACATCCTCTATTGAGGGACATTTTGGGTGACTAAAGTCTCTATTTTCTGCCTTATTCTGCTTTTAGATAGTTTGTTTCAGTTTCCCTGCATGCTGGCTGCTGACACTGGTGCTGTGTAATTGCCATCAGCAAAACAACAGAGATCTCCTGAGGAAAGGTGCTGTAGGGACATTTAGGGCAAATAATATTTCCAGATTCAGGCTTTCCTATGTGTAGAAGTATTTGCATCCAGGATTTTGTTTTGTCTTATTGCAGGAAATGGTGCCAACAACGAAGTTTGATTCCAAATCATCCTACAAATGGCTCAAATTTAGTGGAAGGACCTGTGAAGAATGACTTTTTGTTTCTCTCTTTTTTTTTTGTTTTCTTTTTTCTTTCTAATTAATATTGATTTGTTTTGGGTTCAGATTCATGCCTAGTGTAGGTTGAAAAACCTCATAATGAGAAGATGGACAACTTTGCACTTCTACACCAGCCTCTGTGAAATCAGCAACTAGTTGATCCACAGCTACATATCTGGGTTTAGGAACATTTCATCCTTTGTTCTTGAGACTTAATTAAAAGAAAATTACAATCTTGCCCTGTAGAGGACCAGCCATGAAAACCAGCGTTGCTGATTCTCCTGGGCCACCATGGCCTGACAATGGGCTTAGCTCTTCCCTGGGGAAACTTACAAACTGGGGATAAGTGCCTCAAAAGAGTTTTCAGCAGATATCTACTGAAATTCTGCAAAGTGTGCNATATATATTTAAGAGCAGATGCAAACTCTTTTCTAAGCTTTGGACTTTTTGTTTCCTTGACTCGTAAAAATTTGGTGAATCCTGCTTGTAAGTGCCAGAGATGGCAATAGATGCCAAAGCCCTGACAAGTTTGAATCTGTCCACATAAACGCTGTGGGTGTGAATTTGATTCTTTCCAATGACTGTTTTGGAATGATTTAGTCACATTGTTTTGACCTACTTTCTGTCCTTGCAAACTCCATCCAGGCTGGTTATTGTTTATACAAAGCGACCAAAGGCTGTTTCATACACTGATATATTACTTCTGATAAATAAGCTAAGGGAACAAAACAGAAAGAAAATAGATAAAACACACCATAGAGAAAATCCAGAGCTTTTTGTCCAGACTGGAAAAGTCCCAATGCGAAGAAGGTTGAGAGAGTGGCTCTAGGAGTTTTGTTCCTCAGCACTTTAAAAGATGAACATAATATGAAAAAACTACTGGGAGAGAATCTGTTGTGGGCTGGGGTAAAGAAGATGACTCAGAGGGCAAAGTCAAGCTTTGTCACAAACTGAAGTGTTGAGAGGTGACCAGGAGAGGAGGGAAGGTCATCTAGAGGGGGTTTGGAGACCATTACCTGGTGTTCCCTGATGGAACTCAGTCAGTCACCAGCAGCTGGGCCCTGAGGGAATTTTTGGGAGACCCTCTCCTGGTTGCACTGATAGGCCATTTGAGCTTGTCAGCACTACTGTAACAGCAGTAGTAGGGATGATTGGATTCCTGCTTCCTGGAGAGAGAGTGTGCCCTATGGAGCTGAGAAGAGATAGGAATCTGGAAAATCATAAAAGATGGGAAGGCAACAGTTGAGGCAGGGAGTCATTAAAAGGAAGTTAATACTGTTAGTGGGAGGTAGTCTAAGAAAATATACTAGTAGCTGAGATGTAAAATTGAAGGGCAAATATAAGCCTTTACACCTATGATTTTCAAGAAAATCCTATCAAGTGGCATGTCACAAAAGTTTTACTGGAAGCTTGACATCTGGTAGCTTTTTATGCCTCTGGTAATCAGCCTGCTCATATATGACAGCTGGGCTGGGACCAAATACTTTTTTTACCAGTGTTTGCTGACACTTTGGAACACCATCATCACTGGGAACAACCCAAACCTTCCTCATGCCTCCACCAGGGAACTTAGAAATGATCATTAAGACTGTTGGGTTCCCATAGAACATAGCAAGGAAAGCAACCCTCTGTTAAGTCAATTTTGAACTGCAGCAGAGAAAGNCCCAAGACATTTTCCCATTTCTCTTCTGCTTTTCTGGAAGTTCTCCAGAGGAGTTGAAGCCTAGCCACACTTAAAAGCTGCTGCAGTTATTGAGTTCAACCTGGTAAAAAAATGAATATAAATAGCTGTGAAGATCAAAAATATATATATATATATATATTT
>VYXD01004928.1:318027-333089 GCA_013397195.1 Hylia prasina | reverse complement strand
ACGAAAAAAAAAAAAAAAAAAAAAAAAAAAAAAAAAAAAGAGTGTAAATGTTTCCTCAACCCCAGATCTCCTGGACCTTAGGAAATCCACATGAGCATACAGTTCCACTCAGCTTAAAAGCTCACAGCAATGAAATATTACCAATAAAACATCGTGAATAGACTTTCACATACAGTAATTGGAATGCAAAAGGTATTTAATTGTCAGGCAGGGCATGTATCATGTCTGAAGCCTGGAAAACCCTGAGAATAGCAGTATTTATAGCCCTTTGCATTTTCTCCATTTCAGTTCTCTGCAAGACAAAGAAATCATCTGCAGGGAAAGTGTCAATCCTGTGGCAAAGGTTACAGATTAAACTGCTGCTCTGTAAATATGTATATACATCCACAATGTATGCATTATTCTGAAAGGAAGCCAGTCATCCAGACATTGATTTTCCTGCAAGAAATATAATTCACTGAAACACAGTGGCCATTGCAGTTTAACAAGCACTATTTCCTTGTCTCATACATGGATTTTTGCATTCAAAAGACACGGTTTGCTTATAAGTTTGTGTACGCTGCAGAAGAGGGAAATCTTTACCTAGAAATCTTTATCTTTGCTGAATGCTACTTTTCAGCTAATGAGATTGCTGTCACCTAAATTTTCATTGTTTTAAGAGCAAGTGGCTGCTGACAGTTTCCTTTCAAGCTTGAATGATGAAAGGAAAACACCACGCTGCCTCATCTGGCTAGCTTGCTGTGAGCTAATGAGCCTGAGGCTGCGCCCATCTTTGCTATACTAGTGTGACCTTATGTCTGCTAATGCACAGGGAAGGAGTGAAAAATATACTGCTAGTTCCCTCCAACATTTCCCTGGGGACATGCTGAATGTGCCAAACAATTTAGTAAATATATATCAGTTACTGTGTTGAAACATACTCCAAAGTATTACAACCTCAGGTATCTCAATCAAAACCTCGTATTTTATTTTTGCTTATCTTCCCCCTCTGTGTTCAACATTTGGTAATTTCTCTCTGAAAGGGATATATTTTCTTGGTAATTTTTATACCTTTCAGAATAACTTTCAATTAACCATTAGTTTTGCAATAGGCTATCTGAAATTTTTAACTGTATTATTGATTGGGTATTTTTTTGGGGTTTGTATGTTTGTGTGTTCTCTTTTTGTTTTCTACTACCAGGTAAATAGAAGTTGATTTTAGAAATAATTCCCGACTGTGGGTGTACAAACATGTGCTGTCAAATCTCTCACTGAAAGCTTTGTGTTGGAAGGGACTTTAGAGATCACCTTGTTCCATCCCCATGCCATGGGCAGGAACATCTTCCACTATCCCAGGTTGCTTCAAGCCCAATCCAACTTGGCCTTGGACACTTCCAGGGATCCTGGGGCAGCCAAAGCTTCTCTGGGCAACCTGTGCCAGGTCTTTTACCCCTCTCACAACCAAGATGTTACTTATTCCAGAAGAAGTGATTTATCAGCTGTTGGGAGCAGTACCCTCTGTAGTTTGTTGATTTATGACCTTTACAGATCTCTACACAAAG
Source organism: Hylia prasina (assembly GCA_013397195.1). NCBI lineage: Eukaryota > Metazoa > Chordata > Aves > Passeriformes > Sylviidae > Hylia > Hylia prasina. Next base: position 331,548 of record VYXD01004928.1, on the reverse strand, counting down.
AAGCAGAATAGATGTTTTCAGCTATTCCACCCACCCCATCCGACTGTTCTTCAGTCAAATCTCTGTGCCCTCAAAACATAAATTTCCACTGTTTCCCTCTAGAAAGGACTTGACAGCGGAAGAAGTGCTTATCTTTTGGGAAGTCACTCCCTATAGTGAAGGAAAGGTACTTTTCAAAAAACAGTCCTGACCCCAGGCAAATTAAAAATGAGGAGAAGACTGTGATTTCCCACTCTGTGGGCAGGGGATGCCAAGAGGGTTGACAAAGTTCTTGGACCCATATGAGGCATGGGACTGACCGTGTTTGCCTCGAGCACTGCAGTGCCTGCCACGGCTGTCTCTGCCTGCTGCAAGGAAGCAGATCTGAGCACAGACCTCCTGCCCTGTGCCTTTTTAATGGGCTGTTTTGTTTTATTTTGTCTGCGGCTGCCAACCAGCATTTTCTCCTCTGCTGTTGGAACAGCAGAAGTGCTGGCTTGTTGGCACGGAAGCTGCTTTTCCCTCTCACTAAGCCTGTCTGAGTTATTATTGCACTGCAGTCACCCTGTCCTTTTTTTGTTTTCTGTGGCATCAGCATTTCCCTGCAATAGCAGTTGCAGCGTGCTCTAACCCTACGGATGTGCTCCATAAGCCCTGAGTCTCAAATCACAGGAGCAATGTTTTCCCCTCTGTGGTTTCTGTCTTCATTTTAAATAAGTATGAGGTCTGAAACACAGAATCCTGTGTTTGATTTCCTTTATTTGCCTCCATCCACACCTTCCTGAACTGCTGCGGTAAATGCTTCATGCTTATTATTATCCTTTAAGACTCACAGAACAGCAAATGCTTATACACTGTTTAAAATACAGAGATAGAGTGTGGCTGCTATCCAAATGCTACAATCCAACCAGGACAAGATTAAGTATATTCAAGGCAAACACACCCATAATCTAATCAAGACAAAAGAAGAAATCTTGGCTCAGTTTGAGTCAATGGGAGTTTTGCCACTGACTTCAGTGAGGTTAGGATTGCACCCAAGATAAACAAGTATGAGACAAGACAAAATAAAATGGTTTAGAAGTGGGAAGGTTTGTGAATGAGTCATGGGAGAATAAAACAAGGGATATTTACTTTCTGGGGGGAATGAAGATGAGACAAAAATGAAATATGTTTATTTATATATGCCTGAGTGCAGTGAAGGAGAAGTCAGGGGTCCCTATGTGCAGAGCCCACACCTTTCTGACAGCTGTAGGATGGTCACAAGTGGGGTTCCCTGGAGCTCAGTATTGGAACCAGCCCTGTTTAATATCTTTAGGGATGATCTGGGTGAGAGGATTGCGTGCGTCCTCAGCAAATTTACAGGTAAAACAAATTTGGTTGGGAGTGTTGGCCTGATGGAGGGTAGGAAGGCTCTGCAGAGGGTACTGAGATGTGGCCATGTGGCTCATCCTGCTGGCACTCTGTTGATGAGAGGCTGACACCACAGAATAGGCTGCAAGACAAATATCTTCATCAAAACCTCACCAATTATATTTTTCCTCATTGCAGGTTTTCCCTACTGCAAAAATCCTGGATGGTTCTTTACCAGGCTTTATTTTTCACTTTTTGCGTGAGTAAGAAACAATAAATGTCCCAAATCTAAAAGAACCAAAGAACACTCCTTTAATTAAAAATTAATAGAAATATAATATTTTTGAGAAAGAAAAGTTAGAGGTTTTTTTTTATTATTATTCTTTTCCTAATGTATATAGCTTAGCATGTAAATCTTACCTAAATTTTATTTTATTTTAAATAAGTTGCTTTTTTGGAGGGTGGTATTTCCTCATGACAGTGTGGCTGTATGTTTTATAATTGGCAGAGAGCAGGATCTTTCACTCTTGGTCTTACTCTCAATGGAAAGTGATGATGGGTCTTGAGTTAGAAAATTCTGCCTACCCTCAGCCTCAGGGTCCCTGCCACTCTCAGGACCTGTTGCTGGGGAGAGAAGCCACCACTGCTTCATAAGTGAGTGCATGCCTACCTTCACCCTTTGGGCTTTCTCTTTGTTGGGGTGAAATGATGGCTAAAGTGGGCAAAATGTTGTGGCAACATCAGTGGGAGCCTTGCTGAGGCTGCCATCTCTCTGCAAGAAAAGCTGTGCTGCTCCAGATAATGCTCCTCAGAGATACCAGCTCTGAATCACCTTCTATGACAGTCTGTTGCTACCTGTTGTTGCAATCAGCAGCACAAAGCCCAGCTGGAGCCCAGGTGCCCCTGGGATAAAGAGTGCCCATACTGGGGCCAATATTATTTAATACTTTCACTGATGCACTGGGCAGTAGGACTCGGAGAGTCTGGAGAAGGTACCAAACTGGGAGGCAGAGAGGCTGGGTGTGGGTGTGGTGCTACTGGGACAGCACAGATAACTGGGAGGGATGGGTCTACAGGAATCCAGTGAGCATTAGAAAAGGGAAGTGACAATTCCCTCCCTAAGGAGGAGCAACCACAGGCACTCCACCCTTGGAGATGGTCAAAACCAGACTGGACACAGCCCTGGCCAGCCTGCTCAGACTGCCCTTTGATGAGCAGGAGTTGTACCAGAAAATCTCCAGACATCTCTTCCAGCCTCAGCTGTTCTGTGTATTCCCCCCAGGACAGACAGAAAGTTTTTACCAAATTAGGCTGGAGTTAGTTTGTGAATGTACCTGACAGGAATATGATATCCATGTTTAAGTCCTGTGTGTTTGGATGAATAACAAATTCCTTTTCCTAACCCTTTCACTTCTTATGGAGGGAATTGGACATCTGCAGATTACTCAGGGGTGTCACTTCTCTGGTATCCCATGCACACACATAGACAAGAGCACATCTGACCAGCCAGGGCCCGCCAGGTACAACTGGTACAACCCTACCTGGGCTACATTTAACAGATGTTTCTTCACACACTTGACTGGGAATGAGACTGAGCATTAGTAAATTGGTATGACTGAATCCCCTTATGTAGCTAAAGATACTGTCAGGATAAGACACCTATAATGATTGTGGCTCCCATTAAAATGTCATTCATGAAACAGCTCTTACCACTTCAGCTTATCATTCCAAAAGCATAGGAACTGTCTGGCATCCCAAATACTGATGAGTAGTAGTGATTTATTAAACTCTCTCAATCACAATTCTTGCAAGACCTGGATGCAGCAAAGAGGGAGGTAGGACACTTTGGCTCAGTCACAAAGCCAGGGACTTGTCATCAGGGCTGCTTAGTGCTGCTTCAGGGCTGCAGAGCTGCAGGGCAGCTCCTCTGCTGCTCTGCTCTGTGTTGAGTCCCTGCTAAAAGGGGAACAGATATAAAATCTTTGCTGAAAGGAGACAGTCAAGGGACTACATAAGAACAAAGCATGGGTAGTCCAGTGTTTTTTCTACTAATAGTCCTATTCAGACAAGAATAATCAGTAGGAACACCTTCTGCAATTTTGGCCAATTTTTCAACCTCCATAGTGTTTTGTGACTACTAGCTCTCCTGGAACCTGCAGGTGAGCAGGGGAGGAGCCAAGTGAAGCCCTGAAGTGCCGTCCTGTCTCTTACCTGGCTTTGCAACAACCCCCTCAGGTATAAACAAGTTGAGCTGCAAAGTAGCAAGAGGATGAAGAGGGATCTACACCAGATCCAGTGGAGAATGTGTGATTTGCAACGAGTGCTTGAAAATAGAATAGCTAAATCTGTCTGTGCAACAGAATGACAGAAGAAACCAAAAACAGCAGTCCAAGAAAAGGTCTAAAGACAGCAGAAAGCTCAATAAATGTGGCAAATATTTTCTGTGCTTTTCCATTCTTTCAAGCTGCCTTTCTTTAAAATGTCCCTGTATGGTCACACCTTCAGCCTTGTAGTGAGGGGGAAAAAGGTTTGTGGTCAGACCTCATACCAGAAAGTTCCTGAAAAATTTTCTTTTCCTGTAAAATTCATCCTGCTTCCCCTTGCCCCTGGCACTCCACAAAACAAAACAAAACAAAACAAAACAAAACAAAACAAAACAAAACAAAACAAAACAAAACAAAACAAAACAAAACAAAACAAACAAAAAAAAAAAATCACATTCCAGACTACATCTGGTTATCTGTTACTGGAACCATAACATGGCCATGTAATCCAAACTTACCCTCATCCTGGAGGCATGCCAACATCTCCAAAACTTTTACAACCAGTTTCAATCAAGTTATTCATCCACCTAATCAAAAAAGCTAATAATATATACAATTTCATGACTTCGAATATTTTGTCTTCCATGGTGGAATACAAATGAAACCACAGTTTTCTTAACACTGGTGATAGCTGACAGCAGCTATTTGATAAAATAACCTCTGCCTGACTCAAACAGAACATGCCTTCTGGAGGGAAGAACCATAAGGAAAAACTAGGTTAAGTGGTGTGAATGAAGCAAGATTCAGAGCCCAAATAGTAAGGGTAGGCATAGCTGTTGTTGTCATTAAAAGAAAGCACCACAAACCCCAAGGGGTTAACACAGAAAGATATCTGTGTTCTGGGCTGAAAACGTAGTGCTTGGGGCAAAACTAAAAAAGCTAAAAAAGCTGATGAAAAGGTCCCTCAACACTCTAATTAAGCCATATTCCATATTCAGTTCCAATACTACTTTGGCTGGTTTCTTAAGCAAATGATTTATTCAGATAAAATGAAATCAAGCAAGAGTTGGTGTTCCTAAATTAATTTGGAAATGTTACACTAATTAATTAGTATTTCACATCGGGATGTAAATTGAGGGAGTATTTGACGAAGCTAGCAATGTTTTCTCCTCTTATGTGAAAGAACAAGGAGCAAAACCTGAATGCAAATTCCAGCCTTTCCTTATTATAACTTTAGGTTTTAAGGTATGGCAAATATTTTAGGCAACAACAGTCTGCAGTGTCCTGAATGACAAAATAAGACAGTCTGCTTAATGTGGAAAGAGATCCAAGAAAGAGTGTGATGGACTATCTATTTCTGAATGAGATCCATGAGGAATAGAATTTCAAAAATCCTCCTAAAGTTCTGGAGGTCATTTTGGAAAGTGGAAATTGATAAAACAACCTCGTTGCATTGCTGCTGTTGAGTCTGAAAGCAGGAAAAATACAAATTATCAAGAATGATAACATGCAAGGGGTGAAAATAAAAGGTCTAAGCACAGCACAGTAGAATGAGATATCCCCCACTTCTCAAATGATCTTGAAAAAGTTATTGAAATGGACCAGCTGCTTTGGAAACAGAAATAAAGCATCTTGTGAATAGGGGGCATATTACTATCTGAATTACTGATGCAAACAGCTGATATTGGAGAGCATTCATAGTTCATCCTTTGACTACCACCTTTTCTAACAATCTTTTTTCATCAGTTTAGTTAGTCTGAGCAGGATTATATACACATTTTCATTAAAGATCCAAACTGAGCAACACATTTCTGCCTTTCTCAGACTGCTTGACATCAGTTTGTCAAGAAATTTTCAGGGAACTCTTTGGAAGGAAAAAAAAAGCTCTCCTTCTCGTAGAGCTTATAATGTGAAAAGAAAGAATTCCCTCCAATGGAGGGAACCCTCCTTGTGAGGCTGACAATATGACAATTAAAAACTCACGAGTTTTGTTAGGCACATGGGGATGATCAGGAGATCTTTATTCAGTATAATCCCTACTAGACCAGCTCAGAGCTATCTCTACTGAATGTTAGTAGGTTGAAGCAAACAGTTATGTTTTTCTTATGGTAGATGATATAAACAGCTGGCATAGTAGATGAGCACATTTCAGATGGGAAAGACATTAAGAGTTCTGTCTCCTCAGCTACAGAATCAAAGGTTATGTAAGGCATTGGAAAAGATGGGGTAGGTTAGCATAACCTAGGGAATTGCAAGATTATAAAAGATTATCCTCCTGGAATTATTTAAGCAGCATTGCTCTACCTGTATAAAGGGTTTTCCCTGTGGTTAATCATATTTATTGTTGCTGTTTTTAATACCTCTTCCTTCTAAGCTTCCAAAGTCCCAGTGGGATGAAAGCTAGTCAGTGGAGACAAGCACAGGGACCACGATGTGAGATTCATTAACCTCCTAGACTGCCACCAGATCAAGGCAGTATCTGCTAAGATACCATGTCATGTGGGATCCCCAGAAAGGGAGAGCATCAGGCTGTTGGAGAGACTCCAGAGGAGGAACACCAAGTTGATCAGAGGGATGGAGCAACTCTGCTATGTGGAAAGGCTGAGAGAATTGGGATCGTTCAGTCTGCAGAGGAGAAGGTTTTGGTGTGACCTAATTGTGGCCTTCCAGTACCTAAGGGGAACCAACAAGATGGAAAGAGACTATTTAAAAGCGTCTGGAGTGACAGGACAGGGGTGAATGCCTTCAGACTGGAAGAGAATAGTTTTAGGTTAGATATTAGGAAAAAAATTCTTCCTTGTGAGGGTCGTGAGGCACTGTCACAGGTTGCCCAGAGAATGCTGGATGCCCCACACCTGGAAGTTTTCAAGGCTGGTTTAGCGATGGTGTCCATACCCATGGCATGGGGTTTGGAACTAGAAAAGCTTTAAAGTCCCTTCCAACCCAAACCATTCTGTGATTCTATGAGTATCTGATGAGTTTGCTTGGCCCATTCATCTTGTCGTGCAAAATGAAAGCAAAGCCACTTGGTGTGTTGTTCAGAAACTGCTTATAGAATGGAATGGAACTGGATTGAGTAGAATAGAATAGAATAGATATTTCAGCTGAAAGCAACATAACAATAATCATCTTGTTCAACTGTTTAGGGTGTGCTAATCTAGCCGCTTGCAGATTGTGGAATTTCACATGGCAGTTTTGTGTGTGGTCATGCATACAGATACAGAAGCTTGCGTTCCCTCAAAATAGACCTTATAGACCTTTAAAAAGCAGAGCAAAGCTTAGAGTCTAAAAAAACAAAAAGAAAAAAATAAAAATCCTGTTCCATGCTGTCCTGGCATTTTCCTTTGGGAAGCCACTCAAACAGATACTAGCTTCTATCCTGCTTGCTGTCCAAAGACGGGCCAATGGACCAGTCCCTGGTACCTTGTATACCATTCACACTTGTGAAAGGTCACTGTAAAAGCACAGCACATCAGAGCTGTGCTGCTTAACACCCACTGTGTACAGATGTAAATGGCTCACGACTGCGGAAAGCAGCTGAGAGCAGATCCAATATGCTACACTAATTAAATGTCTGACTGGGCATAACTAGAGGAAAACCAGAAGAGAAAGAAGAACTCAGTTTTTCACTTGTTAACACAAACATTTGGACAACTTTTGTGGCCACAAAGCATATTTACACTTTCCATAAATCCTGAAATAAACACAACAACAACAAACAGGTACTGGAATTCCAATGACTTCTGCAGCTGTATCAGAATTGCAATGTCCTTAGAATCACAGTTTGGGTTGGAAGGGACCTTAAGGATAATCAGGACTCCTGCCACAGACAGGGACAACTTCTAATAGACTAGTTTGCTCCTAGCTCCATCCAACAAACCCTCTTCCTGATGTTCTGTAAAAAGTAAGCACTTTTGGCATTGCCTCTATCAGCATCTTAAATTATGTTTCTCCTTAGTGCCAAATTCTCACTTTTCAGATGGTTTAGGAACCTACTTGGTAAAGAGGTGTTCTCAAAACAGATTGTGCAAGGCTGTTCCAATAAATACCTGGTTTTCTAGAAAAACAGAACTGATTTTCTAGGTATAAGAGATGTGAAAATCCTCATTTGTTAGGATATTTTTACAGCTTTTGATAAAGTGCTTCCCAAGACATGAAGAACCTACAGCAAAGGGTAGCACTGAAAGGTGAATTATTATTCTGGAGGGAGGGAGTGCTGTTGGACTACATTTTGTTTTTCTGCTCCTATTGTCATAAGGCAACATCTTTGAGTGATAATACAGAGGAACATCAGCAAGTGTTACAGATATGGCATGAGCTTGGAAACTTGATTGAGAAGACTATAGTATCATATCATATATAATTAATATTATCTATATATATAATATCATATGATATAATATATAATCTCATCATATCATATAACATCATAGTTGTGGGTACCTCATCCCTGGAAGTGTTCCAGACCAGGTTGGATGGAATCCAGAGCAACCTGGTCTGGTGGTAACTGTCCCTACCCATGGTAGGGGATTTGGAACGAGGTGATCCATAAGGTCCCTTCCAGTGCAAACCATTATATGATTCCATGATTCCATGATTCTGTATCATTCAATAGCACGGTGCAAAACCATGAACCCTGAGTGCAAGTATCTCAAAATTTTGATATAATGATAATTTGAGATTTATCCCTTGGAATGACAAAGGAAGAGACAGCCCAGAGTTGCTGACTGATCGCAAATGGAAGTTGTGCAATGACAAACATGATCTAATAATTTGCAAAATAGACTGTATTTTCTAGTGGAGAAAATGAAGTGTTACTGGTGAGAAGTCCTCTTGAAGATATGTTCAAATGCTCAAGAACTTGTAGTATAATAAGATAAAGGAATTCTTGCAAAGGTAATGTAAAACCCAAGCACATTAAGAGATTTCCTTTTTCCAAGTTTATTAATTTATGGAGTGAACTATATGTGGCATTTGTAGTGGTCAAGGCTAAATTCTGTGGTTCAGATCTCTAAGCACATAATAATCTGTTTCCAAGTTTCGTGTAGCTCCTCACGACCATTATCAATATAAATACCATTTTTTACTTAGGTGCCTTACTCTTTTTCCCCTAATACATGTCCTAGTCCCTTTTACTTCAGTAAACTAAAGTATTACACACTTTTTTAGAACATTCACCTGGTGAGATGGGCACAAAGTGAAGTGACTTCTTGCACAGGTGGGTTACTGTACAGCTCCATTTAAAATCTCCTCATGGCAGAGCTGTGCCAGCCCCTCCAGCACAATTGATTCCTATACCACCAGCAGTTAAAACAACATGATGACTTCTACACTGGGGCTGATTCACTTCTGTGGTGCTTGAAACACCTTCCCATCCAGTTAGACCTTTTCCAAAAGGTGTGCCTTTCATTTAGGGCCAAAGAGAGGGTTAATTGAAGACGCCACTGAAGCAGCGGCTTTGTGAACACCTGGCCAAACAAAATGTGGTAGAAGTCAGTGAACTTTAAATGTCTGAATCAGAGAAAAGCCTTATTTTTTGGGAGCTTGCTCATCAATGTAGGAAACTAGAGACATGCACACTTCTTATATAATTTATAAGTTGCAGACTCTTCATGGTAATGTGCTGGGTATGTGTCTGAATTTCTTTTTCTTAAATATCAAACCACAAAGTACCAGTGGTACAGGCAGAGGGAAATTACTCAGAGAAAATAACTAGAGGGGTTTGCAAGAAAGGATTCTACAGTTCAGCAATTCAGACCATTAGGCAGTCTATGATTTTGCAGATTCTACCTGACCCAGTTCTGCTCTAAATTTTCTTTGATTATCTTACAGACAATATGACTCTATTCCTATAAGTCTAGCAAGTATTCGTGTAAGCTGAAAAATTCACTTGTATTTTGAAATATCAAAGTATATTTCTTAATTATAGTAATTTTTTCCACCTTGAAATTTCAGTTTATTTCAAAAACTGCCTGCCTACAGTCAATTTCACAACTGGTCTTCTAGCCAACATGGTTATAGACACAGAGAAACAGCTGATAAAAAGAAAAAAAAAAAACCTGCTGGATGTTAAACATCCTCATAATTTCATACTCTCTTCAGACAAAGTAGTTTTGAATTCATTCCTTATTTTCCAGCTCATCAGTTTTAATTGTAAACTCTTCATCATTACAGACTATGGCCAGCATGAAATCTTAACCACTGCGTAAGCTTTTAAGGTCAACACACAAAAGTTCTATGGGGATTCTGAAGGGAAGATTTTTAACTGTTTCGTCTCTGTGTTGGTAACCAGCTCCTGGAATAGGGCTGTGAGAAGGTCTTTGAGATTTGTGGATGGAAAGAAATCAGTTTGTAAATGTACAGAAACCACAGTTTATTTAAACATGCCTCATCTGCTGTTTTCTGTAAAGAAAAGCTCTGCACTTTGAGAAGCATAGAAGATATTTTGCTGGTCAGCTAATTGCTGTCACTGCTAATGAACGTGTCAAAACCTGATAACATAAACACAGAAAAGGTGAGAAATTTTCTTGTTTCATTTGAATCCATCAGCTTTGAAATTGATATGCTGGTTCATCAGGGCAAAATGGACAGTTCCTCCAGATTATTATGGTTCCTATGACCATTCAGCCTACTTCCAAGAAAACATCTCTACATGAAACCTGTTAGCTTTAGGAACCTATCAACTACATTCTGACTGCTCTACAAGAATAAACTTCATGAGAAATCTGCTGGCAACAAGAAGACTTAATTTCTGTAGGCTTGTTTTCAGCAATTAGGTCCAGGAGTGTAATTAGCTGAAACCATTATTTTATTAATGCTAAGAAATACCAGATTCAGAGTAGACAGAAACATTGTGTAGAAATCCTGACTAGAATAAAAGTTTTGCATCAGGACTCAAGAAATTTACAGTAAGGCAATTTATTTTTACATTCATTCAGAATTAAGATTTTTTTGTCCTAATCCATGAGTTTGTTGAATAGGGCAAGGATAGGGTTAACTTCAAGCACAGCTGCAGGCAACAGGACTGGCTTTCCATCAGTTTGTGGCCAAGAGCTGGGATATTTACCTATGCTGTGAAAGGTCCAGTCCAATTTCCTTTGCTGCTGCTGGCAGTTGGAGCTGGTGTATCCCAGGCCAGTGAATTAATGATGCTCTGTGGGTTGCCCAGTGGTGGCACACTTGGTCCTTCCTCCCCACTGCCCAGCTCTCAGTTGCAGGAGCTGTTTTATTTTGAATAAATAGTTAACCACAAGTGCTGGGACAGGCTCACAAATGGCATTGAACAGCCAGGTCGTGGAGGCATTTGGCATCTCCTTGGCTCAATTCCTCTATTGAAATACAACACAGAGGTTCCAGCAGACGAAATGATAAAAGGTCAGCCCTCCCCACTGCCCACAACCTCTGATTAGGACATTCACTGCAAACGTGTTATTCATCCAAATCCTTGCTTTGAACTTTTCCCCCTGTCTTTTCATAAGTCTCTCACAACCACCTTCCCTCAGTTTTTCTCTTGTGGGAAAACAATGAGGCAGCCCTAACTCAAAACACTGTTGGTTTCACAAGTGTTTAGATTATGTAGGGATAATACAGAAAACAAAGTGAGTTCATGGTGTAGTTTATGTCCCATTAAAAGTTAAACTCCCCTGGGGTTGCCCAGATTATCATTGCATGGCTGTGCAAACCAATGGGACAAACATATGGTGTCATAGGATTCCATTAAGATTTGTACAGTTCCATATGGCCAGGGCTCTGCAAATCGATTCTGACAAGAATGGTAATAATAACACATCGTTCACTGGACCATCTAATCTTTCCTACCAAAAATATCTTAATGGGCTATTAGAGGTGTTTAACGTGTGTCATGGCAGGGATTATTTGTGGCTGAAACCAAATGTGGAGGAAGATCCTACCCTCATGGTCCTGGTGATGCCTTAAGTTTTAGATTTTATATTTTTCAGATCCTGTACTGCATTAGCATAGAACTCTGAACCCCATACAGGGTGTTAGTAAGTTCACAGTATGGTCAGACAAAACAATCCTTTTCCAGATGGGACCCAAGGTCATCATCTCAGCCTCAGGCCCCAAAAGTATAAACAAATATGAATTGGGAGGAGCAAACTTGGAGAATGTGACTTTGTTACCTAAAGCCATAATTGGACAATTAACCCCTGATGTGCAAATAGACCAAACTTATATCTGTCAAAAAACCCTGTGACTTGTTGTCCAGCTTCAGTGTAGCCTCTGCAAGGCTCCTGCACTGCCCAAGGTGTACCCTTTGAAGGCCTTTCAATAAATACCTACTTTATTCTCTAACTCTGTCTAGCCTCTGCTCTAGGTAGCCCCTTCAAGGCATCACTGGCTGCTGTGCAGTGCTGTAGCAGAGTGACTCAGGCTGTGCTGACTTGTTGAGAATACATCCCACTCTATTTAGAAATGCAGTATTAAGAGTGGTTATGCTCTTAATGAAATTAGAAATTGGAATATCTCTAGTGAAATTAATGATCCAGAATATTATACTTGAGCAGAAGTCAGCCTTGTCTTGAATTTTGAAGGTCATTTGAAAACATAAAAATTGAGTTTTATGCTTTAGAGCTTTGAAACAATAGTATGATAAAGGGGACATTTGACAGCGAGGGAGAGAGAAGTATCTGTTTCCCTTATATTACGACCAATTTGCTGAAAAATTATGGATAACTGAAGCCCCAAAAAACCCCCACCCAATCCACAAAATCATGGTGACATTCCGAATAAGCTGGTGGTCACAATTTCTTTCGACTTGTCCTTGTGACAGGGCAGAAGAGGGTTCCAAAACAAAGACCACATGGAGTAGGTGGTCCGCACAGACATTTGACGTGACCCTATTGCTAACCTGGCATACTTTTTCTTCCTCCTACAAACCCATGTTAAGAACCAGACAAATTATGTATTTTGGGAAAAGTCAGATGAAAAAATAGCTAGAGTCAAGCCAAGCAAAATAATTAGGTTTATTAAGTGGAATGAATAAAAACCACCCAAAGCCTATCTCAAACCCAAAAAAGCCTCCCAGGAAAGCAAAAGGATTTTTTTGGGGAAAAGAATAATTATTCAGGTTCAAGGCAGTTTTTCTGGTTTTAGAGAAAAAATTGGTTTAGATTATTTTTCCTTNTTATCCCATAAGAGGGAGAAAAATTGTTGCAAGCAGGGACAAGATAGGAGTGCATTTAAAAAAATTAGCTGAACTTACTGCTCTTGACCAAAAATATTTGAACCATTTTGGCAAGCTAGTCACAGAATAAAAGTTCTTGCAGTAGGAATGCCTCCTTTATTGATCCAAGTCATACATGGTAGGGACTAAACCTATTCTGCATGTGGCTCATTTTTCATGTGTAATGTGGGAGCAATAAATATGCTACCTTGATGTCTTGAGAATTCAGAGATGTGTATAGAAGTACAGGGTGAAACCCTAAGCTAACTGAAATCCACAGCAGAATTTCCTTTGGCCTTGGGTTCTTCTCTTGTACTCCTGCTATTGTTCCTCTAGTTTCTCTTTCAGCCAAAAAACTCCACAATTTTGAAAAAGAAAAGTCAGAGGATGTCTCTGTACCCATTTCTGCTGTGTCAGACCTTGTGCAGACACAGGGAAAAATATTTGCCCCAGATTCCTCACAATTCCTGCCAAAGCAGTGACTAGAGAAAAAGACGTATTTGCTCTTTAGCTTTCAAACACTGTGGTTGACCTGCTCCCTCCTGGAAGTGAGTTCAGGCTTAGGAATTTGCCAGGTAAGATTTTCCCTGGCCCACACAAGTCTGAGTTCCATCTAGAGATAGCAATATATTNAAAAAAAAGAGAGGGAAAAAGAAAGAAGGTTGTTTTTGAATTGACTGATGAAAAAAAAATTCTTTCAATTTTTTAAAACTTAATTTCTCATTTTGCAGCTCTAGGATTTAT
>VYXD01004928.1:276680-317989 GCA_013397195.1 Hylia prasina | reverse complement strand
TTTTCCTTCCCTTGCTCTCATAGAAAGAAAATTAGTATAGTTAAATTTTTAGAAAGGGCACTATTAACAAAAATGGAAATGTAAAACTCAATCAATACAAGGTAATGTTTAAGATGACCTGTGCTGAAATATAATTTTGAAACTTTCAGCCCATGAAAATATCCCTAGACTGACTTTTTATCTTAATTTTTGCAGGAAAAAAGTGCTTTTATATTCACATTTCCATGGGAGGGGAAAATTGTTTTCCATGCAGCTGTATGCTTCAAGTCGACAGCTGTATTTTTCATGGATATGAACACTGAAGCTGAGGTTGTCACTCAAGCAGCTTGAGCCGATCCCATGCAGGGCTTTGAAAATGATCAGAACTACCCAGAAATTGTCCTGAAAAGAGAAGACTCCCAGGACAGCAAATTCTTCAGGCTCACGTTGCCATGCAGACCATTTGCTCTGTTCTGACCCCAAAAGAGCTTTGTGTCACTAACTGTGGATTTCTTACACTTGACAAGACAGAATTCATGAATCCAAATCATTAACAGAAACCCAAATTGTTGGTACTGGACAGGAGACAGGACTGGATCCTGTTTCTCCTGTGGGGTGTGGTTGCACACTGCTCCAAATCTTACAGATGTCAAAGTCAGAATGAGAATACCTTAGAGCTCTGAAAAGATGAGCTAAAATCTCTTGCCAACTCAAGCATGAAGGCAGGACTGGCACAAGAACTTCCATCCTTATAGGTTGTGGATTTATTTCCAAACTCCCAATTTTGAGAGCTCAGTTTTCACAGAATCCCANTTTTAAAAAGAAACAAAACAAACCAAACAACCTTGTCTAATTGAATCAATGACGCCTAGAAGCCAGTCAATAAAATTTACATTGAGAGCAAATTGAGACAGGGATTCTCTGGGGAAAAGGGGAGCTTGCAATCTCTCTTGATATGCTCTTATGGACATCAGGCTTACATCCCTGCATCACCACGTGTATAAAGAGGGCTTTGGTTTAGGGGTTTCCAAAATGAAAAAGAAACCTTCCAAATCGTGTGCACCCTGCTAAGCTGAAGGCATGAAATGTGAGGGTGCAAGACATTATAACTAACCTACTTGTGTAACCTGCTCTCTTTCAAATACCTCATCAATCTGGAAGCTACACGCCCCATATGTCTCTCCTGCCAATTCGTTTTAACTGTCAAAGAGGTTGTTTTCAAAGGACTTGAGTGACAGCTCAGAAATCCATCTTGGTGGATTGGCAGGGCCTGGAAACTGTGTATCTGAAGTGTATAGAGGTCAGATGTTTAATTTCATGCGGGTTCCCATGATTTATAAATGCCCCAGCTCTCAATAGAGAACAATCTGTGCTTTCTCTGTTTGTCAAGATGTAATGCCTGTCGAGGGATTGCTCCCTTCTGCACAGTGTGTACAGTTGCAAAGCACAATGTCAAGTCTAAAAGAGATAAATACATTAATATTAGTATTAAATCAAAAGGGGAAGCAGGCAGGTGTCCTGTGAACAAAAAAATCTGGTGAGAAGATGTGTCTTGTCAGATTTTCTCTGGGCACCCCTTCGGATGGTGGTTTGAGCAGCATTATTGGGCACAGGTGAAATCAGCCCTTGGTATGGGCAAAGGAACTTGTCTGGTAAGATGCACAAGGGAGAAGGAAGGAATTCACAAAGCAGTTCTTGTGAGATGGAGCAGAGCATTACAACACTGTAATTCTAATATGTTTATTTTCTGCACAAACAAGGGAAATTTTAGAAAGATACAGAGAGGTGTTTTTCTCAGTTTATGCAGCAAAGGAGGAAGGAAGGTTCCAAAGGAAGGTTCCTTTAAAGGAAGGAACTTAGCCCATGGCAGACAGGCTGGAACTAGATGACCTTAAATTCCCTTGTAACCAAAACCATTCTATGATTCCTGAGTTACCAGCTTTGCTTCACTCCATGGAGTGGAGTCATCCTAAGTTGCTTCCTCCATCCAACATACTCAATCCTAGGAACAGTTAGGAGAACTCAAAGGTGGCCTCCAAACTTCACCTGGAAACACCAAAAGACCAAAAAAGCCAGGACATGGTCTTGATTACTTTTGATATCAGCAGAATTATTCCATCCCAAAAATGGTCAGACACTTGGGAAGTTATAGGAGAAGAAGGGGAAACAGTGGTTTGGGTTTTTTTTCTTTCTGTTTCTTTTTTGCTTAATCNGAGGGAGACTCCACACCTTCTCTGGGCAACATGTTCCTGCAGAGTCACTGAACAATAAAGGACTTTCTTCCTTGTGTTCAGCTGAAACTTCCTCTACATCAATTTCTGCCTGTTGCCTATTTTTATTTACTCAGTCTATTTTAATCCAAAGGGACTCGTGATTTTTGCTTATTTTCCTATTTTTAAAATAAAAATTAATTTAATTATTTAAAAAAGATTTTTTTAAAAAGAAACAANTAATTTCATGCGGGTTCCCATGATTTATAAATGCCCCAGCTCTCAATAGAGAACAATCTGTGCTTTCTCTGTTTGTCAAGATGTAATGCCTGTCGAGGGATTGCTCCCTTCTGCACAGTGTGTACAGTTGCAAAGCACAATGTCAAGTCTAAAAGAGATAAATACATTAATATTAGTATTAAATCAAAAGGGGAAGCAGGCAGGTGTCCTGTGAACAAAAAAATCTGGTGAGAAGATGTGTCTTGTCAGATTTTCTCTGGGCACCCCTTCGGATGGTGGTTTGAGCAGCATTATTGGGCACAGGTGAAATCAGCCCTTGGTATGGGCAAAGGAACTTGTCTGGTAAGATGCACAAGGGAGAAGGAAGGAATTCACAAAGCAGTTCTTGTGAGATGGAGCAGAGCATTACAACACTGTAATTCTAATATGTTTATTTTCTGCACAAACAAGGGAAATTTTAGAAAGATACAGAGAGGTGTTTTTCTCAGTTTATGCAGCAAAGGAGGAAGGAAGGTTCCAAAGGAAGGTTCCTTTAAAGGAAGGAACTTAGCCCATGGCAGACAGGCTGGAACTAGATGACCTTAAATTCCCTTGTAACCAAAACCATTCTATGATTCCTGAGTTACCAGCTTTGCTTCACTCCATGGAGTGGAGTCATCCTAAGTTGCTTCCTCCATCCAACATACTCAATCCTAGGAACAGTTAGGAGAACTCAAAGGTGGCCTCCAAACTTCACCTGGAAACACCAAAAGACCAAAAAAGCCAGGACATGGTCTTGATTACTTTTGATATCAGCAGAATTATTCCATCCCAAAAATGGTCAGACACTTGGGAAGTTATAGGAGAAGAAGGGGAAACAGTGGTTTGGGTTTTTTTTCTTTCTGTTTCTTTTTTGCTTAATCTTATTCTCTGTGATTTTGTATGCTGGATTATAACACAGAGGGCAGCGTGAACTGAATCTTACAGAATAAAAAAAGCACCAGATTGAAAAGGCCTCACCAGCACCATCACTGCAAAGCCATACATCCCCTGTCTCTCTGTGCCTCGCAGAACTGCAGCTCTGGTGACAATAGCAGCAGCCTCCTGGAGTGGGTCCATACATTGAGTGATTATTCTCTCCGCCCAGACTGATGGAAGGCCTCTTGCCTTGGCAAAATGACTAAGAAATCTATATATTTCTGTTCTTTTTATGACTTGGAAAGTTAAACTGCTTTCTGTCTTTATTTGTCTTTGAGTAACTTGTAAAAGAAAAGACAATAACATAAATGGAACCAATGTGTTGAATTTTAACTCTACTTGATTTCACGATTTCACAACTATTATTTCCCTATTATTAGCAGGCTGCTTTTTGTAGCAGATCAAGGAGAAATGAGCCAGCCCAGACAATATTTACTTCGAAACACAGGTAAGTCATGCGTGCACTGCTGAAGAAAAACCTTTCCTTGGCTCTCCCTAAAGCTCTCAGTGATTTAGAGGCTCCAATGAATTTTCTGCAATTGGACATTGGAACACATGTCTCTTGGGGACCACTCTCTCTGCATGCCTATCAGCAACTTGGCACCAGCGCAGGATGATGGTGGATGACTTTTAATATCTCTTCTGGTGTCTATACATCACTGTCTGGTAAGGAGTAACCAGCAGTGAGCCCCACAAATATGGGTGCACTCATCTTTGTTACACCCAAGTGCCTGCTCTGCGTAGCTGAATAGTGTGACTCTGCAGAAAGAAAGGAGAATTCAGCCTCTGTATCCTTCTTCATCTCTCTCACGGGGATTGCTGTGTGGATTGCAAACAGCACCTGCACCAAAAGGTGGTGCTCTGGGTAAATGGTTGTTCCTGTTATGGTTCTGGGTGGGATGTTTGTGGAGTGAGCCCTGACTTTATGGATTCGCCCGGTACTTGTGCGTCCCCTCAGGTCATTGACTACAGCAGTGTCAGCAGTCAGCAAATGCCACTGAACGTTTATGTTTGTGAAGAACCATGATTTTCATCCCCTTCAGCTCCAAGCATTTCCTTTTCTCCTTCGTAGGTGGTCCAAGTACAGCTTTAAATGTGTTTTAACAATCCAAGAACATCTGTAAAATGTTTATGCCATGCTTGGAAACAGAGGAAGGGAGAAGTCTTAAAAAGAATGAGTTCTCAATATCATTTCAGAATATACTCTAAAGAGTCCTCAATATCCTTTCAGGATACCCTGTATTGCATCAGAGGCTCCTGAGCTTTCTTTGGAATGGTTTAGCAAATCAACCATCCCACACAAGAATGTATCCCAGTGCAGAAGAATACTACTGAAAACTAGACTTACTCCTGTGCATGGTGTCAAATTCTGAGTGATAGACAGGAAACTTGCTTCCCCTGTGCTCTTGACACAGATACAGGTCATAGTCCTTCAAAGAAGTTAAGTCCAAGGCAAAGAACAAAGTTGATCTAGGCAGTGTCCCCTTTAATTCTGAGAGCTCTGTACAAAGCAGATTGATTCCTTCCTGTCTTGGGAGATGTGATTGTAAACCAAAAGAATAAATGAGGGAGTTATACCTAATATGTCTTTTAAAATAGTACTTCACCAGAGTGATCAATAAAATAAAGAATAAGCTACCTCTCTCTTAGCTCATATATTCTCAGTGTAGGGGTGCACTACATAAGTGTAATGGCTAGACAGATTTACATAAAGATTCCATACCGTTTGCTTTTTCAAAATAGTGTATACTGCATTTCCCCTGCCCTGAACACTGTATTTCTAATTTAAGCTGGACAGGCAGCTCAGACTCCACACTATACCTGTGTAATTTTCCTGCACTCGCCAAGTAGCGTGCCACATTGCAGAGACACAAGCAGTACGCAATCCTTTCCCCAAAGTGCCACAGGCTATAAAATCCTTCTCCTAAAAGAAATGAAAGAGATCTCCACTGGCTTTTGTAACTGGCAGCCTCCCATTGAAAGCAGAAACTGGGGACAGGCCAGAAGATATTTCTCACTTTGTTCTTCTCAGCATAGGTAAAATGAAGTCAATGGAACCAGTTTACTCCTTTTGACCATTCTGAACATAAAGCAGTGAGAGGCAAATGCAAGACTATGTTCAATACAAATTTATGGGTTTATTCACACTGAGAGGCATTTCATGCTCAAAATTTGAGAGAGTAATCTACAGCGAACAGCCACAAAGCAGAATGAAATATATATAGACCAGGATTACTCAGCAGCTGGAAATCTGACATTTGTTTATGGAAAAAATATATTATAGGAATTATCCAAATCCACAGAGTTCACAATTATTGTTAATGGCATTAAGCAATACATTCTGTTACATTGTAGATTGTAAAACTGGCCCTTTGCCAACCAGTAACCTACTGGAATGCTCCTTATAACACAGAATTAATTCAGTTCTTTGGAAAAGTGCTCATGCAAGTGAGTTTTCAGACAGCAGGATAAAAAAAATGAATGGATTGCATTAAGCAAAATGTTTCTGTTTGTCCAAAGCAAGCATTATTTTTTATTCCTTTTCATTCCTACAACTGAAAAGTAAGGGAAAATGTGGTTTAAGATTCAGCCTAATTTGGGAGGAAGTCCACAAACTGTCAAGAAAACACTACATTACAGAAAAGCTCCCAAGTCTTCTTTCTTTCTCCCTTTAAATTGTATTACAGATTTTATGTTTACGAAAGGAGATTAAAGATACAGGCAAAAGGCTGTCCTAAAATCCCCAGTCCCACAGAAAAAAAAAAAAAAAAAAAAAATAAAATCCCTTGTTATTTTTCTCTCAAAACTTTCGGAAATGGGCTCACAACTCTTAAGTGTTTGGCATTGGTGGAGCTGTGGATGGGCAGAAACAGTCCACAGAGAACAGTCCCAGGAGGCCAGAAACAAGGGCCAGCCTTGTCAGCGCTTCAGTCTGCTGCTGTCTCTTGGGCTATCCCCTCCCCTGCTCAGGAGTGGCAGCTTCCAGTTGTTTTCCAGTAAGATCAGACAATCAATTACCTGAAACGATAATGCCATGATGTGGTCTGTCTGCCCTTTCCAGCTGGGATCACTCTCCTTGTAATACCATTGCAGACAAGTGCTGAATCTCTCCAAGGAAGAGTTTTAGTAGAACAAAGTGGCAGAGTGGCTTAAATTCACCTCTCAGTGAGTGAATGTGTCAACTGGGGGCCACAAACTCGTGAAGCAGTGGTGGCTTTCACAGGGGGCCTCAGTTTCTTTGCTTTTGTCTTTCCCACATCCCTTTGCCTCTGATGCCTGCCCTGTCTACCTTACCCTGTGGGAATCATATTTTCCTATGTGGCCCTGCAAAGCGCCTCACTCTCTACTGGTGACTCAATTTGTAATCCACAGTGACCTCTGGACCACCAGAAACACCAGCACAATCTTATTTACATTAATGTAAAATAATGTGCACAAAAGAAAAAGGAGCTCCGCATATAGCATTTTTTTTTTTTTCCTCCTCAAAAGGTTAAATTAGTTTACATGCTATGGATTCTCCATGGTTTTCACTTTATCTGCTACAGAGCATGAACTTTAGTCTTTGGGTCCAAAGGAAGAAAAATCAATACTATCATACTGATACACAGGAAACTTTATTAAAGCAGCCATGGGCATCTCCACAACCTTACCCTATCAAGCTGGCTTGCTAATTGGTTTGCAATAGTGTGGCAGCCATGAAAATTACCCAGGTCTGTCTTGTGAAAATCTGGCTCTATCAGCATCAAGAACACAAACAGCCAGGGAAGCGGGCAAAGGTCGCTTCCTCGTTGTAGGGAATAGAAAATAAAGCTTGTTAACATTCTGCTGCCGCTTCTTCTAGGGAAAAAAAAAAAACCAGCCCACATCAGTGCTGCGGGGAGCTTTCCTCTGGAGGATTGAACAAAGATGATCAAGCTTCTCTCTGCTCACTTCCACTCACCCATCAGGCTTTCACTGACAGGGAAGCCTGAAAAAACCTGCCAGCCATGTCATTTCATACCTGCCTGAAGTCTTTAGTTTGGAGTGCTTCTCTTATTTGTCCATTACAACATAGTCTCTCTCCCTTTTTACATATCATCTCTTTGCTGAGCCCTGGCTTGTTGCTGTGCTAAACCAAATCCAAATTCAAAATGGCCTGAGAGATAGCAGAGTATCAGGAAGAAAGAATTAAAACGTTATAAAGCTTTTGCAAGAAATGACAATTACAAATAAGAGAGACGCAATCTCAAAATCCCCTCGGCCACCGGGCTCCCTTCCAGAAAAAACTTTGGTGGGCTTCATGCGTTTACAGTTGTGTCTGTAAGGCAAAAATGTGACTTTAAGGCTTTAAGAGTGGCGTTGGCCCACTGAGTCTGTGCCAGCAAGAACCTGTAGGAGATTCCAGTGCACCTATGTAAGGGGCAACCATTGCTGATTAACCTCCCTTCGCCTCAGGAATATTAGCCACACAAAATCAGCATTTAGTTGCTCTCTGTTTTGCACCAGTTTCTCCACAGGATTCTGTGATAGAAAAAGTCCTCTGACATCTTTCTCAATCCATCTGAGATGCCAGATGAACAGTAGAAGATGTTCAGACCTGTTTTATTTTTTTACCCTTGCAAAGCTTTAATTCAGAATGTGGCCCTCAAAAAACAAATGAATCAATTATGATGAGGAATGAGTCATTATGATGAGGAACTTCAACATATGGCTGAAGCAGTGAATATGGGGCTTTCCTTGTCTCCAGGAAATTGAGACCTAAGTGGGTTTTCGTTACATATGTAATCCTCTATAAAAACAACTTTTTTGGGGCCGCCCACAACACAGACATAAATCATTAATCCATATTCTGAAGCTTATCCATTGTAATTTCAAATACACAGAAATTAAATATGTTTTACAACAGTGTTGATCCCTGTTCAATCTCCTGATCATCTTATCCGAGTGATATGTTCTTGACACTTGGAGGCATTCCCTGGTTGTTTGAGTGTGAAAGAAATGACAAGATCTCTCTCTTCTAAAGTGGTTTAGGAATCTGGATGTTCACAACAGTTCCCTGTAAATCACATATCCCCATACAGAAGATCTCAAGGTTAAACTGCCTGTAGGACTCTTGGGTGGCCATCCTGTATGTAAAGATCCAGTTCATGACCTTAAATCCATCTAACTGCTTATGCTTGGATAGGACCCCAAAGGCTAACTCAAAAATTTCTATCTTTGTTTTGTTGTGGTTGTTGTTAAAAAAGTAATGTAGAGAATTTGTTGCATAAAATACATGAAGGAATCACAGAATGACTTATGCCAAAATGAAATGTTTTTTTGATAACACTTTACTATGAAGATATTTTTAATTTTTCCAGCCAGCTCTCTGGGGATTATTTCAGCATTCCCATATTGCAATGGAAGGAAATTAATTTAGGGATCTGCTATGCAAAATCTTCTGTCCTGGCTGGTCCAAAATATCAAAATCCTAAGGGTCAGTGAATAACGAATAAAAAACCAACTAAAAATGTTTGAAATATGATTTCAAGAACTAGGTTTGAAAGAAATGGAGGATTTCAGTATGTAGTTTTGAGGTATAATTTTTTCTCAATATGGAGTGGTTGTGTCAAAGTACAAGAGTCTCATCTTCTTGTCCTATTCACTTTTCCATTAGCCTACTGACATCAATAGATCATCTTGAATTTTCAGAAAAGATGAATTTTCAGAAAGATGAATTTTCTGTCATCATTGAAAGAATTAATACCTCTTTTCAAGGGGAAAAGCAGGTTTAGTTTTTGTTTTCAGGTGGAGCAGGGGACACTGGACAGGAAAACAAATTGATTCTGAAGGCCATTGAACTGTATGAATAGCTCAAATATCTTCAAACTAGTAAGGATGTGGAATAGTTTGTTATTGTGCTACCAGAGTTGGCTGAAATGTCTCTGCCAGCACCTCACATACAGAAGAACACACTTTAAATACAATATTAAAGATACCCTTGGCAAGTAAAGATCCTGTCGAAGTATGCTAATCAAATCCAGCTTTGATTTCATGCTTACTTTTCTGCTCATCCCAATTGTAAAGTTAAGCTGTAATTAATACATAAGAGGCTGGTGATTATACAGTATTAGGCTGAACATATAGCGTGAACATACAGCATTAGATTGCATTTCAGTAGATCAGACACTGTAAAGAAACAAGATCAACTCACAAGGTCTGGTATTAGCAGGCTGCTAACTTATCTGGGTGAAAATCTTGAGCTCTTGCATTGATGTCCTGCTATGGGTGACATCTTCTGCATCTGTATGTGTGTGCTTATATGTGCACATGCAAACTAAACAAGTACTCTTTCCCCGTTAATTGTTTTTGAAGTTTGCAGATTCATAGAGTTGTATAATATTCAGAATTGAAAGGCACCTACAAACATTACAAGTCTCACTGCTGGCCCTGCACAGGGTTCAAGAATCCCACCATATGCCTGAGAGCATTGTCCAAAATATTTCTTAAACTCTGACAGGCTTGGAGCTGTTACCACTTCCCTCGGCAGCCTGTTTCAGTGCCTGACCATCTTCTGGGGCTATGTCACCCAGGGAACCATTAGTATTTAGTTGGAAATGGGCCTGACAGGTGACGGCCATGGCAGAAGTTGTGTCCTTCCAGCAAGCAGAGGTGGAAGCTGTGCTCCCTCCCTGCCTGCCTGCTCAGAAGGAGGGGCAGAACATGTAAGAAATAAACCCAGCATTAGCCAGCACCCTACTGCCAGAGGGCGCATGAAAACTAAAGGAGTCCCGTCAGACATCTTGTCAAAGACCTGCTAAGATCTTCTTTGCATTCCCCTGCCAGCAGAAAAAAAAAAAGGGAGCTCTCCATAGTCTGAAATACTTAAAACTGGAAGAAAGGACATATGACTCCAAGAAAAGCCCTGGGATTCATCATTCAGCTTTATGGGATAGAAAATCATACTAACTATAATAAATAATGAATAGCAGAGATGAGGAAAAAGTAGCCCCTTATGATCCTGAACCCGATGATCCTGAACTTGTGCTTTCTCTGGAGTACATCCGGAGCAATTGCAGTAAAAAGAAACAACAGAAGTCCAGATGCTCAAAGTCAACTTAGCACCATAAAAGTTTAAGGAGGAGTTCATCCTTTGAAGAGGACTGTGGCTCAAAACATTTTTATTAAAAGAAAAAAAGAAAAAAAGAAAAAAAAAAAAGGCAGGGAAAGGAAGGTTCTGTTACAGAGAGAGGTTTATTGTGCATGCAAGGACTGACTGCCTTTGGCTGCAGAACCACACCAGAGCCCTGCTGCCACTGCTGTGGCATCCCATCTCCCCACACTGTAACGAGATCACATGTGAAAGCCTAAATTATGCAAATGAAAAGGCTCCACTAATACTGTTGAAATATTCCTGGAGTGTACACTTGACAACCTCAAAGTACATTTCACACCACTAATGACTTCATCACTAACACAATTGTCATGAGTCAAGCAGTTTCCATAGCAACGCCCTAGTACAGCTGTTTACCCATATAAAGTACTGCACCTACTTAGTTCCATATACAGACAGATCACTAGATTCCTAGGTACTGAAATTGAAATAATTCAATTTTCAGTGTCTCTCTTTATGAAGTGATTCTGCCAGCTATAGGTATTAGCATATCAATGTGACTTTGACAGGGTCTGCTGCAAAAGACATATTTTGCAGGCACTTCATGTCAATTAGAGCCCTAACTGTTTCATGGAATAATCATTCCTGCCAGATTAAGGTCAGGCTGCAAGGTAATTTAATTGGTGCCATTATATCTAGGGGGAAAAATGTTCTAATAAAGTGCACACACTGTAGCTGCCAGTGAGGATGTGCTATGCGACATGAAAGGGATTGCCTTCCTAAAATGTGTGGGCAAACCATTTAGAGAGAAGGAAATAAGATGGAAACAACTTCAGATGCTTTGTTTCCAACAAAATTCCAGTGTGTTTGACCAAAGGGGGAATTCTATTTTACCTGAAGTGGTACTATTTGTAAGGGAGGAAGCACTGAAGAAAAATAAATAAGAAAACTAAAAGGATCCCCTCACTCTGTGCACGCCTTTCCTCCTGTGGAATGATAAACACTGTAATTAAAAATCTGAAAAAAATTAAAACAAAGTCTCTTTTTCCCAGGGCTGGGATGGCTGGGACATAGCAAGCAAGGCAGGAACCTCCCTGGCCCCCACCATGGGGAGCAGAACTGTGGGATTACTCCTTCCTGCTGCAGAAACTTTGAGCCAACAATATGTTTCATGAGCAGCATCAGTTCAGTTTCCTATGGAGTCAGGTAGACTATCCCCTAGATTTCCCCTACCTATCTATAATTCTATTTCCCACACTTTTTCCAGATGGTCCCTCCTCCCTGAAAGAGCCAGGTACAAGGACAGCTGATGAAGGAGTCATGACGTCATTTTGTCTTAATATGGGTTGGAAAGTCAACTGCATAGTCATTGTGGTCTGCTTTCTTCTATGCTGAAAGGGACAATAATTCAGGTATTTTTTAGTTCTCTAGGTCTTGGTTTTCACAGAATTCTATTTATTTTCCCCAGAAATTTGATTTTTCCTTGAAGCACATGCTTTGTTTTTCTCTACTGCCTAAAGCCAACCAAAGCTCTCAGGGGACTGGCAGATGGGTGGTGCAGAGGATTCTCCAATATGACAAGCTTATAACCTAGGAAGGTGATGAGAGAATAAGATTTTTAGTTCTGTATCCACATCCCCTGATGACTTATGTAATGTCAACAAACTGGGGCTGTGCTGGGCAGGGCCAGGAGTTGGACGTTGATGATCCTAGTGGGTCTCTTCCAGTTCAGGATATTCTGGTCATATCCACCCTTTAAACACCAAAATATCAGTGATAAAGCCAACTGAAGGGCGTATAAAATTCATCAATATCTCAAGGCCCTTTATCAGTTATCACAACTATTTCATTTTCACAGACTTCATCTAGGCGGCAATGACTTAAATAAAGTTGAGGATATTCATAGAGTGTTGTGACAGGGTCAAAAACAGCAGAGAAAAGTTTGGTTTGATTTTTTCTGACACAAAGAGTTTAAAAGTCATTGTCAGGATACTGTAATCCAAAGCTTTTATGTAGCACTATTTGGTTTTTTTCCAAAGGAAAAGGCATATTTCTAAACTGCGATTTCAGACTGGTAAATTTTACATCCTTAAAACACTTGTTTTTATGACTTAGAGTTGTCCCTAGGATGTTGTGCTGTGAAAACTGATTGTGACCAACTTAAGCTCAAAAATGGAGATGAGAATGTGAGAATGAAAGTTTTCCTATATTCTAAATCACAAAACAAAATATATATGTATATCTGTATATATGTCTCAGGAAATTCTGCCAAAACAGAAAACTTTTGCAAGATTGAAGCAATGAGAAAGATCAGATTCTGAACCCTTTGAATTTCCTTATGAAATTCTCTATTCATTATTACTATTTTCTTTTTGCATCCACTCAGGCTTAGACTGGAACTATTTAAGATATAAGAAGGATTTTTTTCTGCTATGAATATTGCATAAACTAAATGATTAAGGTCAAGCAAAGGTAAATTATAAATGGAAATGGAAGTTTTTGTCATTATTATTTTCCTTTAAATGTCTGTGAGAACATTTTAGTTCAGCATCCCATTCGAATGCATGTGATCAGCCATAAATTATCTATTAAAATCTCCATTAATCCCATTACAGATGTAGTCTATCTTCCTTCATTTGATTCACCCTTGGTCATGACGGCAGGAACATGGATAATGGGGTGAAAGATGGCTCTGGATTTGAGGGCTCAACAGCTCAAAGAACTTCAAAGCTCTTAGACCATTTTTTTAATCAAAGTGAAGGACTTCAGGTTTTTGGGGTGGTATTGTAGCAACAAACTAACAAATCATAGAATCATTTAGTTTGAAAATGGTCGTCAAGATCATCAAGTCCCACCATAAATTTAACACTGTCAAGACTGCTACTAACCCGTGTCCCCAGGTGCTACCTCCACATGGCTTTTAAGTCCTTCCAAGGGTGATACTGTGTCATGTGTTTTGGGGAGTGGAGCGAAGCCTAGGCCCCACATAACCTCTTGGCTGAGAAGGGCTGCTTGGGAAGCTCAGGCAAGTCAGTCGAGCTCACACATCCACACACACCACAGGCTAGCTCAGCAAGGAGAAGAAGGCTCTGGCAACCCAGATCAGTTCCAGCAGATTTATTGGGTTGCCGAAGTCACCGGTGCCAGAGGGTGACCCCAGCCCTGGTTTGGGGTCAAGTACAGGTGTCAGCAGCCAGTGACCTTGGGGCATGAGGCAGAGTAAAGGGCAGGTAAGGTCAGTGTCCTGTGGGGAAAACAGGGCCAGTCACCAGGGAAAGGAGAAACTGAGGGATTAGGGGTCTTAGGGGTGACCCAGGACAAGCCAACAAAATACAGAGCACCATTGGGAGGAGTTTTGCTCTTGAGGCTGGGCAGGTGACTATAATCTGTCTTGCCACAGCCAAGTTCTAGGTGTTAACTCAAGGGGCTGCAGGGATTCTACAGGATGGGGACTCCATCACTGCTCTGGGCATCCTATTCTTATGCTTAATAAAGCCTCATTGTGAAGAATTTTTCCCCAATTTCCAATCTAAATCTTCCCTGACACAACTGGAGGTCATTCCCTCTGACCCTGTCCCTGTTCTCTGGGAGCAGAGCCTGACCCTTCCTGGTTGCCCCCTCCTGTTAGGGAGTTGTGCAGAGCCAGAAGGCCCCCCTGAGCCTCCTTTTCTTAAAAAAGTAAGGTTTAGTGACAGCAAGCACAGATTTAGAATCTTGAACCTACTTTAACTTTATGAGGGATTGTCCTTACTGTATTTCACTCGCTACTTATCAAAAAGAAGAGAGTATAAATAAGTACAGAATTAGAATCATGATATCTTCCATGTTCTCCGCATTCCTCTCAACACAGACACTGTGGACTATGCTTAATATAGTTCTGCACACAAAGTCTACTTGCAAAATCCACACTAGATGTTCAGACATACTGTCAGAAATCTGAAACTGTAAGATGCTTTCTGGTAGAAACTTAAGTTTTGCATTCTAGAAAATGTAAGGACAGTCAAAATTCTGTATGATGGTCACTTCACCAGTGTTGTCATCAATCTTTCTGTTGCAGCTGAGGAGGGAAGCGAAGACTCAGCCTATTCAACAAGAATCTTTGGTTTGAACACATGGGACTGACCTGTAGCTTTTCTCTCAGCTGAAAGAAAGACGGATTCTCTGTTAAAGCATCAGACGTTGCTGCAGTGAAATGAGCTGTCTGGTGGGGTGTTGAGCTTCTGCTCTTATCATGGACAATTTGTCCACATTAATAATGCAACGATTTTCACCACTGGACCACGTTCATATGAATGTGGCTCATGGAAAA
The DNA here is from genome assembly GCA_013397195.1 of Hylia prasina. Classification (NCBI taxonomy): domain Eukaryota; kingdom Metazoa; phylum Chordata; class Aves; order Passeriformes; family Sylviidae; genus Hylia; species Hylia prasina. Next base: position 303,222 of record VYXD01004928.1, on the reverse strand, counting down.
CATCCTGCTCTTCATCAGAAGATCTTCATGAGGGGCTCTGTACTACTGTGGAGATCAACTGCAGCTCTGCTGTGGCTTTGGCTCCCATTTGCAATATTACGCTGTTATGCTGCCTAAAGCTTCCAAGTACGCCCATGTACTTGCCTGGAGATGGAGGAGATGAACATAGTTTTGGTGAATTTTCAGAATTGCACATATTTTTGCTTGTAAGGCCAATTGCATCCTGCAGGAAGAAGACCTTGGGTTCTGGGCAGTGAGCAATGATGTGGGAGATAACAAGGTACAAACAAATTGATTTTCTGCTTGCTTTACGAAGTGTCACAGTTCCTTTTCCCTCTTTTTCAGTAATTTTCTTCAATAATATCTTCGTCTTCAGCTCCTTGTCATACGAATGAATTTGTTTCCTGAGTCAAGAAAGCTGTGTTCAATGTAAAGATTTAAAGATTATGAAAACCTCTAGATCACATAACTCCTTCTTTCCTTTTTTTTAATAATTTTTGAATTACATGAAAAACAGGCAATTGAAAGTTTTCACATTTGTGCAAACATCTTATTTCAAAGGTTGTCAGACAACAAATAAACTAAACAGATGACAAAAGCTGACAAAAACTGGGAAAATATTGTCATACACAGAATTCATTCAAAAACACATTTCCATCTGGATGAAATCCTCTTTCATTCTTTTCTTCTAATCTTGTTTTGAATGAAATAATTTTTTAACAAAACTCTCAGCAGATCTGGAGATATGCCTCTGATCCTAAGACCTGACTTCTTAACTGCCATTGGCTTTCTCTTCATTAGGTGAAGCAAAACAGATGAGCTTGGCCAGGGATACTTTATTTGCCATGAGAAGACCCTTCAAGAAGCAGGCAACATTATTTTGTCTACACTGTGTTTACAGCCTGCAACACCCTTATTTAACCAGCAAAGAAACCCATTATCAGGAAAAGATACTTCAGATTTTGACTGCTGGCTTATAGCTGCTAGATGCTTAAAGAAGAGAAAGCAGCTCAGAGCATGTACAAAGGAAGAATATGTTGTTATAAATTAAGGGAATAAAACTGAAAAAGGGTTTCACGTCTGATTTTTTTTTTTTTTCCAAAAGGAAGACAACTTGCAAATGTATATCTGTGGAAAGAGGAGGCGGCAGTGAACAAGGACAGTGCATTTCCCAGTAGGAGATAAGTAAGCTGAGGGATAGCTGCAGGATGTTAAGATGTACTCTGCTGTCACAAACATTTTACACATAGGCTGGACAACCTGTTCAATAAATAAACATGTATCTATCACTCTCTTTTTTTATCTTTTTTTCCTCTATATCTATGTGGAAACTCACAGCTGCATTTTAATGTGTGCAGAGTGTTTGTTAACTTGGCATAGCCTTTTCATCATATCCAACCCTATGCTACCTCTGGGGGTGAATCATCATTATGTAACACAGCACACATGGTATCATGTGATGATCCTTGTCCTTGCTGAGGAACGAACAAAAAGAAACTGAAAAACCACAGAGCAATATTAATACAGAGGTACATGCACATCCTAGTTATCATAAACAGGATAGACTGGCTGCTGGGTATGTTTTTCTCACCTCTCAAAAACACTTATTGATTTGAGTGGGATATGTTCTTTCCTGGCTAATACAGACTCTGGTCTCTGAAGTAATTAAAGATGATTTTTTTTCTTTTTAATCAGCTTTTGCATTGAAAGGAGGAATTTCAGCTAACTCCAGTAGTCAAAGCAGATTTACAATACCCTTTTGCTCATCCTTGTCTTACCCTCTAATGCACTGTACCAAGTCACCTCAGAACACAAAATAAAGTGAATTTTTGACATCAGAAGTCTTTTGTAAAGCCAAGAAAATCAACTTGGTGGTCACAATATAGAAGGAAAGAGTGACATTGTTGCATAGAAAGTTGTAGATAAAATGGAACAAGACCCAACTGAACAAATTACAAAAAGGAACCAAACACAAAACTGGCTAGAAGAGAGAGAAAGCAGCTTCGGCTATTACACTGCACTGGTAATGGAAAACATCAAGGGAATGCTTAGTTATGAGCAGAACTTTCCACTGTAACTCAAACAAGTCCAAGAGTGGGTACCTCTGCTGTCCCTGTGAAATGTAGCTAACAGCCAAAGTGTGTCAGAAGTTCTCTGACTGGGAGAGAAGGATCAGGGAATATGCCCATCTATAACTGAATGATTTGTTCTCTTGTAAAGACAGAGTCAGGCACCACGAGCTTCTCATGAACTGGGCATTGAATTCATATTTCCAGAAATAATGTCATTTACAGTGGAAACCACCAGGACCACCTCTGCTACAGACAGCAACAGCAGTATCAAAATCCTGACTCAGAAAGCAGCGGAAGAGTCTAAGATGGAATCAGTGGAAGATAACAGTACTTCCACTACAGCTGTGAAATAGCTTAATATGTCATAAAACTGTCTCTCCCAGGTTTGGGAAGAAAAAGAAGAAAAACCTCCTATTAAGTCCTGCTCTTAATATTCAACTTCCTCAAGAACTTTCAGAAGGTTTAATCTTTTCTGTGGATGTTTTAGAAGATTTTTATATTCAACAGCTTGCCTCTGTCTGGCCGTTCCACATCTTGTTATGCAGGTGGACTAACCAAGCTGTTAACAACCAAAGGACAACATAAAGTGCCTTGAGAAAGAAAGAACTGGAAGTGGCTAGTATGGAATCACAGAATTGTTTGGGTTAGAAAGAATCTTAAAGATCATCCAGTTGCCATGGGGAGCAACACCTTCCACTAGACCAGGTCTCTTTAAATCCCATCCAACCTGGCCTTTCCTTTAAATCCCATCCAACCAACACTTTCAGGGATGGGGCATTCACAACCTCTCTAGGCAACCTAATATTTACATAATTTTTGAAAAATGGTATTGATTTTCACCAAATGTTGCATTATATCTGATAGTATGAAAACAGGGATAGGGCAGAAAAGTACCTTGCTTCTCTAGTTTACTAAGTCAATATGGGATTAAATAGATATTTGTATCTACATTGAATTAAGATTTGAGTAATTGTCATTGTAATATTTCTGGTGATTATAGTCAAAAATTCTTTCCTACTGATTCTTTCTTTTAACATTTGTATCAAAATATCACTGTGAATTAGTACAAGGCATGGACTCTGGTGGGAGTTTTATCTGTCAAAAATGTCATCCTCCAAGTCCAAAACCCACCATATATACAATAGGGAAAAGGAGGAAAAAAGTACCTGCCAAGGTACACAATGTATTTTAAGAGAGTAGCAGCATCACTTAGGTTTGAAAGAATATCAAAATAAGGTATTGCAGCCTGCCCAAATACTTCTACAATGCAATGTTTCATATTTAAAGAAGCAGAAGGAAAAAAAAAATGATTTGCCCTGTTTCAGTGGATCAGTTGCTGAGTTACAGAGCTAGTAAATAAATTAGTATGTCCGACACAAGAGACTGTGACGTAATGAGCCACACAGAAACAGAGAATCATGGAATGGTTTTGGTTGAAAGGCATCTTAGAGATCAGCTCATCCCAACCCTACTGGAATGGGCCGGCTCATCTTCCACTAGGATGGGATGCTTCCTTGCCCTTCCGTCCACACTGCTGGGGATGCAGCCCAGGACACACAATTTCTGGACTGCGAGGGCACATGGCTACCTCATGTTCAGCNAAAGGAGGAAAAAAGTACCTGCCAAGGTACACAATGTATTTTAAGAGAGTAGCAGCATCACTTAGGTTTGAAAGAATATCAAAATAAGGTATTGCAGCCTGCCCAAATACTTCTACAATGCAATGTTTCATATTTAAAGAAGCAGAAGGAAAAAAAAAATGATTTGCCCTGTTTCAGTGGATCAGTTGCTGAGTTACAGAGCTAGTAAATAAATTAGTATGTCCGACACAAGAGACTGTGACGTAATGAGCCACACAGAAACAGAGAATCATGGAATGGTTTTGGTTGAAAGGCATCTTAGAGATCAGCTCATCCCAACCCTACTGGAATGGGCCGGCTCATCTTCCACTAGGATGGGATGCTTCCTTGCCCTTCCGTCCACACTGCTGGGGATGCAGCCCAGGACACACAATTTCTGGACTGCGAGGGCACATGGCTACCTCATGTTCAGCTTCACATCAACCAACATCCTCAAGTTCTTCTCTCCATTGTCATGCTCAACTGTAGTGGTTTTCATGTTCACCTGTCTCTGTTTGCCAAATTTAGTGCGGTGGTTTAAGTGTCTTTTCTGCTGTGAGATAGGATTAGAAGAAAAAGGCAAAACAGGCCCAGCTTAATGGAAAACAAATAGATTTATTTACACACACAAAAAAGAAAATGAAAAAAAAAATCAAAATGAAACTTTCAGAACACTCTTCTTCCCACTACAAAGTGTTCACTTTCCCACAAGCAACATAAAGAGATGAAACCTGTGATTTTCAGTCAGTTTCACCATTTAAAAATAATCTTTCATCAGCTCTTTAGGAGAGGAGTCTCTCTTAGAACTTCCATGGAGATTTCCCACTGACAACATAGGGCAGTTCTCTTGTGTGTCTCATCTCTCACAAACACAGCTGCTTTTGTGGTCCCTTCCATTAGCAGCTTTCCCAGCATGCATATGGGTGATGTCTGCTTATTTGGGGTACTGTTTAAGGATGCCTCTTCTAGTAGAAAACAAAGATTCTCTTCTTCCATCTCCAAAATCATCTTCATCTCTAAAACTAGAGATCTCCTTTTTCCCTAGGAGCAAAGGGCTTTGTATCACGTTTTCTTCCTCTGTTCAAAATTCTCCATTAAATCTCAATTATATCAGTCCACAACTTTTAACTAGAGCCATCCATCCCTCCCAAACAGCAATCATGTTTCAGGAAATCGTCCATTCTCCATGGGTTCACCAGAGAAGTCCAGCCATAAGGCAACTCCTTCACTCCCNCCACTAGGATGGGATGCTTCCTTGCCCTTCCGTCCACACTGCTGGGGATGCAGCCCAGGACACACAATTTCTGGACTGCGAGGGCACATGGCTACCTCATGTTCAGCTTCACATCAACCAACATCCTCAAGTTCTTCTCTCCATTGTCATGCTCAACTGTAGTGGTTTTCNTCACTCTCTTTTCACTGACCTCATGCTGTGCCTTCTCTATGTTCACTCTGTGCCTTTTCTTCTCTCTCACAGAAGAGTTAGAGCTCCAGAGGTTTAATTTTGTGCCAAGAAAGAGTAACCGTTCTCAGCCATGGCCTGCAGATGGTCACAGGATGTCTGCTGGGCAGCAGCCCCAGGCTGTGGAAGCTCAAAGCGGGAGGCCTTCCCCTCCAGCCTTCGATCTCATGGCATGGGGCCTGCTTGGAGCTGCTCCCTGGGGCCCGGGCAGGGGATATCTTCCACTGGCCCTGGCCGATGGCACAAGCAGCTGCCAGGGTGACCTTAAAACTCACTAGATGTTGGTAGCTGGGGCTTTTCCTGCCCTCCCCTGCTGCCGCTGGGCCCAGCCATGGTCTGGCCCTGCAAGCCTGGTGGGCCAGCGGGCCCTGTCCCAGCCCGCCCGGAGCCGCACAGCCAGTGTTACCTGCTGCCAAGCTGGAAGGAAAAGGGCCGTCTTGGACAACATCAGGATTTTATATGGGTATTCCCAAAAGCTGCATTCAGTGTCCTCGGTGGTCAAATAATATGTCAGTATCTAAAAATGGCCTCTGATAGGTGCCTGTTCCTTCCACAGGAAATCAACAGGTTCTGACAGGGCAGTATTCTTCCTTAACTAAAAACCACTGTGTTAAACCGTGACATCAACCCATTCCCTTCTCAGCTTGTATCTCTGCTGGAGATTGCCCCAAACCAGGTGCACTTTGCACTCAGCCTTGGTGAACTTGCTGAGGTTTGCACATTCTCACCTCTCCATCTTGTCCATGTCTCTCTGGATGGCATCCTTTCTCTCCAGTGTGTAACTTCACCACACAGCTTGGTGTTGTTGGCAATCGTGCTGAGGGTACATAGATACCACTGCTCATGTCACCAACAGAACTGTTAAACAGCACCAGTCTCAATCCCAAGCCCTGAGAATGCCTCTGAATAGTGGTCCCCTCTTGGACATCAAGTTGTTGACTTCAAGACTTTAAGTGAGACCATACAGCCAGTTCCTTAACCACTTGAGTCATCTGTCAAATCCATATATCTCTAGTTAAGAGACAAGGATTTCATGTGGGATAGAGCCAAATGCTTTGCAGAAGTCAAGCTGATGAGGTCAGATGCCTTTCTATCATCCCCTAACATTGCAATCCCAACAGAAAAGGCCTCTGAATGTGACAGGCACAATCTGCCCTTAGCGGATCCATGTTGGCTGTCACCAGTTAACTCCTTAGGTTGCATGTGCCTTAGTACACTTTCCAGAAAAACCTGCTCTGTGGTCCTGCCAGACACCTAGGTGACACTGACTTGTCTGTAGTCCTTGGGTCTTCCCAGATTTTGGGTCTTTTCCTATTGCAGCAGCCCTCTTGTTAGAGGGTAGAAATAAGCCAAGACACAGACTTCTTGTTTACCACAACATGAAAAGTGTCCTGGTTTATTCCTCTTTACAGCCATCCTGACTCCAACTATTCACTGACTCTGGCTGCAGTAAGCTTCTACTGTAGGTTTCCCTTGCAGCCTCTGACTGTTGGTTATTTCTGGCTAAACTATGACTGAATGCATCAGTTTGCAGACTGAATGCAGGCTTTTACCTAGACAGACTATGGCTGCAGGTTCCAACAACAGGCTCTAACTGCAGACCCAAACTGACCTCACAGCAGTGATTCTCTCTCCCCAGGATCTTTCCTCTTCATAATGCCCCTCAGCAGCTATCCCACTCCTCTTTATCACACTTATCATTATTGGATATAGCTCTGACTCATCAGGGGCTAGGCTGAATTGGGTAATTAACACAGCTGTTACTTATCAGGGGCAAGTAAGTAACAGCTGTGTTAATAAATGTAGGAGAAGGGAATACTCACAGATATTCCCTTCTCCTACATTCTCCCTTTTTAATAATGAGGGTTATGTTTTCCCTTTTCCAGTCAGTGAAGACTTCACCACATCACTTCTACAATTACTCAAATGTGATGGATGGTGGCTTAGTAACTCATTATCCTCCATATTCAGTCTAAACCTACTCTCTGTGAGTTTGAAGCCATTCCCCCTCATCCTGTCACACCAGGCCCATGTAAATAGTCTATCTGCACCTTCCTTGCAGGTTTCCTTCAGGTACTGGAAGGTGACATTTAGGTCACTCCAAAGACACATCTTTTTTGCAGGCAGAACAATCCCAATTCTCTCAACCTTTTCTCACAGCAGAGCTGCTCTATCCCTCTGATGATCTTGGTGCATCCTCTGGACCAGCTCCAGCAGCTCCACATCCTTGTGCTGTTGGAGTCCAGGGCTGGAGGCAGCTCTGCAGGTGGGGTCTCACCTGAGAACAGGGGCAGAGGGACAGAATCCCCCCTTTCCCGCTGCTGCCCACACTGGGTGATGCCAGCCCAGAATGTCACCCAGGCTGTCTTTGAGCTTCACATTCCCACCAGAATATCCTTGCTGGGATCCAGATTAAGTGAAATGTATATAACTGTATGCATGAGTAATAAGACAATCAAATTGGATGAACGGTGCATGTGCTCAGGGGTATCTTGAGAAAAATTACTTAGAATTAAACATAAAGAGTGTCCAGCTACAAAAGAGTGTTCTGAGGGTAGGAGGAACAATGTGGCATCAGACCAGCATTTAAAGGGGGAAGTCAGAGCATTTACAGGCAGAAAGAGGTGTTTTACCCCAGCTGCATGGAGAGAAATAGTAACTGAANACTTCTACAATTACTCAAATGTGATGGATGGTGGCTTAGTAACTCATTATCCTCCATATTCAGTCTAAACCTACTCTCTGTGAGTTTGAAGCCATTCCCCCTCATCCTGTCACACCAGGCCCATGTAAATAGTCTATCTGCACCTTCCTTGCAGGTTTCCTTCAGGTACTGGAAGGTGACATTTAGGTCACTCCAAAGACACATCTTTTTTGCAGGCAGAACAATCCCAATTCTCTCAACCTTTTCTCACAGCAGAGCTGCTCTATCCCTCTGATGATCTTGGTGCATCCTCTGGACCAGCTCCAGCAGCTCCACATCCTTGTGCTGTTGGAGTCCAGGGCTGGAGGCAGCTCTGCAGGTGGGGTCTCACCTGAGAACAGGGGCAGAGGGACAGAATCCCCCCTTTCCCGCTGCTGCCCACACTGGGTGATGCCAGCCCAGAATGTCACCCAGGCTGTCTTTGAGCTTCACATTCCCACCAGAATATCCTTGCTGGGATCCAGATTAAGTGAAATGTATATAACTGTATGCATGAGTAATAAGACAATCAAATTGGATGAACGGTGCATGTGCTCAGGGGTATCTTGAGAAAAATTACTTAGAATTAAACATAAAGAGTGTCCAGCTACAAAAGAGTGTTCTGAGGGTAGGAGGAACAATGTGGCATCAGACCAGCATTTAAAGGGGGAAGTCAGAGCATTTACAGGCAGAAAGAGGGGTTTTACCCCAGCTGCATGGAGAGAAATAGTAACTGAACATCAGTGATGCTCTAGAGAGAGTTTCAGAGGCTGAGCTAGGAGTTACTCTATTTTTTTAGAAGAAATCTAAAGCATTCTAAATTATCTGAGCATAATTATGAAAGTTTAAATTCAAACCTTTTTACAAAAGGTCCATTAATTCTGAGAGGGTTTTTTAATACAATTTTCTTTATTTTTTACTGGTGAAAATTTTTTAGCTTGATTTGGCTTCATTTTCTAGCTTCTGTGCATGAAAAGACAGGTAATGATGATCTGTTGAACACAAGGTGTATTCTCTGAATTTCTTTTTCCGGAAGGTAGATTAAACCAAACAATTTTTAGAAATACCTTAGAGATTCCAAGTAACAGGAAATCTGCCATGGTGGCTGATGAACAGGTACAATATGCTGCAACTTCCACTAGTTGAAAATTTGGTGTAATTTCAAGTTTGAATTTCTCTTACTTTTAACTCTTGAGCATTCTTATAAATTGGGTCTTGCAAACTAAAACACCCTTATAAATCAGGTCTTGAAAACCAAAATAACCCAAAATTTCGCCTGTTCTATTGCTCTGTAATTTCCCTGCATGTCAGTAGCTGCACACATTACTAAAATTACATGGAAAAGTTTTTTTTCCCAAACAGAAATAGATAATACTTGCCCTCCATCTACTTTCCTTTTCTTACTGCATTTATTTAGGAGCCACAAGAAATTTCATAGCTTTTCTAACAAAGCTGAGTAATAATCAGAGACGAATGAGTATTTTTTGAATGGGTACATTCAGTAGGAAAAAAAATCTCAACAAACCCATCAAGAAAATATGGCCCTAGAAGGATGTAAGTTATTCATGAAGTGTGGTCAAAATCAACATAAATTTTGTGGCCAATAGAGCTGAAAAAACATTTGGAAATATCTAATATTTTGTATTGACATTTCTGAATGAAGAAATTGCCAATTTTCTTTCCCAGTGCCATTTTGTCTGAAAAAGTTAGAAAACATTTCCTTTATAAACCATCCTATAATTATACCAGTGACAATATTGTGTATTTTCCATGATATTTCCTTCTTGGTATTTTCTGAGACCATATTTATTCAAATATCAATCCTAAATCCCATATTGAGACAGTCATTGTCTTGTATTTCCTACTTTTGAGATTAATTTCCACTTGCTTTCCTTTTTCACTGTCTTCTATCTTATAAATTTGATCCATAGTTTTGGTTGATAGGTGTTGCACATTTTTTGTTTATGAACTTATTCTAATAAATGTTGAACCTCTGGTTAGGCATTTCATTCATTACTGCACTTATTACTGGTCAACTTAGAGCCATTTGTGGCATTTTCAGATTCTACTGGTAAAGATTTATCTCATTGATAGAAATGCTGAAATGAGCTGGATTAAGACCCTAATCCCTTGAAGCCTGCATTAGCAGCAATTCAACTCAAGGATTTCTACGCATTAAAAACTCTGTTTCAAGACCTGTCAGACAGGGAGTTTTAATCCATCTAATGTGTGCCCTGTTAATACAATATAATGTGCCAGTTTATTGTCTAAAAGTAATGTGGTAGTAAATCAAATTAACTGGAGAAATTCAAGTATATTATGTCAACATTATTTTTTTTTTTAATTAACCAGACCAAAAAAATGACACTTTTTTGACTATACCTACTTCCAGGCAAACATGTTGACCAGTATTAGTTATATTTCCAGCCTCTAATTATTTTTTGACTGAGTCCTGAATAAAATGTTCCTGTGCTTTGGTCAGACTCACATCTGACTAACCAGTTTACTGAGTCATCTCTTCTGATCTGTTCAAATTCAGGGATTTCACTATTGGCCATCCAATCTTTAGGAAATGTCCTCAATTTTCAAAAACTCGTTAAAATCTAGTTTGGACAGCTATTTCCTTTTGGCTCACCGTAACAGATATACATCTCTGATTATTTAACTTTGTATTTTCCTCTATACTAGATGGCCTCCACTCCATTGCTGCTTTATATGTCAAATTCATTCTCTTGCTTCACATCAGTCACAGGACAGAAGTACATGTTTTAATATGAATTTTTATACTTTAAACATTTTTAATATATGATAAAAACCTCTTTATGGCGTCACTGCATGCACACTGAGTAATGAACCGTAAACACTGAGGATTTTTTCCCCTAATGCATTATACAATTGCATTTTTATATATTTTCATGTGTTAACCTCTCCATATTATGTTTTTTTTTTTCTTTCAGATGTCCTATAACTTACTTCACAACTCCGATTAGTACATATCTCAAACCCATATTTTAGATGTCACCAGAATATGAAAAGTATTCCTCAAAATAGAAGACATTCATCTATTCATCAGCAAGGTGGAGAATGGGTTTCTTTTCCTTGCCGCCTGATTTGTGCCTTTTGTAAAATCTCATTGCATCTTCATCAAGCTTGAGCAATTTAACTGGAATTGTACTTCTTTTCTCACAAATAAAACAGATTTCTCAGGCAATGGTAACAACTTGCAGTGTTTCAGGACCTCTTTATTATTATTCAAAAAACCCTAAATACAAAACTATATCTGTAACACAGCAAGGCACTGTAATTCCATGCCCAGTTTTTTCAATCACTTCACCAACACTTCTCAATAACTTTTTTTAATTCTCTCTTGATAGGCATGCCAAGAATTTGTGTTTCACCATCACCGTTAGTAAGACTTCTGTACTCGGGGGAAAAAAAATAATGAAAACTGTATTGTGAGAAAACACAGAATATGCTGCCATCAAGGTCACAGCTCACATATTCAAGAGAAAGAAGTTGCCAAGGGACAATTTGCACATTATTGTTTAAATTCTTAAGGAAGGGGAAGATTTGGCCCCGGACTAGCATTTTGTGATCAAACCAATATGCTCAAGTTTGCATGGCTAGTTTAAGAAAAAAGTATGTGTCCCATTTCTATAAAATTAATTCTCTAAGGAAAAAGACCCTAGAGTAAGTCAGGTCTCTGTGAGATTTGTTGAGTTAGAGTATATCAGTTAATGGGAAAACACAGAGTGATACAGGTCTTCTACTTTCTGATTCTGATCCTGGGACATTATCTGTGGAGCCATCACAGGTCTTGAAAATGTTTTTGTCCCACTTGCTTAACAGAAGTGAAGGGTGATTGTGCCTTTGAAAAGCTGTCCCTGCTCTTTCTTGCCTGGAATATTTCATTCTCCCAAGACTTATCTTAGAGGTTCAAAAATTAAAGAGCAGGAGAATATGCTTTCAATTTGAGATGATGAATAAATTGCAATATTTAATTAATAAAATTATACTCCTTGGTATTTTGTGTCATAAGGAGCTTTGCTGGCTCACACCATGGTGAAAAGACAAGCCCCGAAATATCAAAAAAATGAGGGGTGACATGGACAACTTGTTGGACATAACAAAAGACAAACCAGAAAAAATGGAGTCCTCTGGGCAAGTCAACATCAAGGCACAAGGTAGGTATGGACTAAATCTTGGAAGCTGAACTCTTAACCAAAGCCATTGAGCACAAGAACACTAATTCTCCTCTAATGTCCTGCAAAAGCAATTTGCAAATTTAAATGGTTTAAAACTTTGCAAAAGAATTCAACACTTTTGCAGTTTTAAACCATTTAATCTCAAGACTAAGAAACTGCCAATGTTATCTCTCTGTTATCCTGCAAAGATCTTCTCAAGATGCACATGTATAATAAATATAGAAATAATAAATCTTCTCTCTGAAACACACTGTGACTAGCAGTTCATTACTGCCTTCAACAGTCTTTATATTGTCTTTCACAATAGTGCCTTATCTAGAAAAAAGGTTAAAGTGCCCAGAGCCTGGTTAGAGAAAATGAAGGTAGGAGATATGTTCTCACATGCCTCCTATTTTCATTTCCCCTTTCCTACGGTTATGAGCAAACTTCTCTTCAGTCCATTTTTGTAGATTACTTCCATTTAATCTTTTGTTCCTCTTTACAAGAATACATCTTCAGAGTGAATTCAAGATCTAACACATGGCAATTACTAAGGTAATAAAATACTATTATCCCACACCTTCAACAATTTTGGACATATTCTTCTTGGCTTTTCTATTTCCAATATCTAAACTGCAGCACTCCTCCACTACCCTTGAAGAAATACTTGTTACATTGTGCATTATTTCGTAGCAGCAGAAGGGATAAAAATATAATCTTCAATTTATGAATCATTCTTATCTTTACTCTTCACCTTTAGTTCTCTTTGTGCTTCCTTCTCCCATAGTCTTCTAAATTATTTCTGGATAACTAGTGTCACTAAATTGGAACACTTTATTTTGCTACTACTTTTATCAATGTTTTTACTCCTGTCAAAAGCCTCACTCTTTTGGCACTCAGTAACCCTATACTAGAAAACTACTTTTTTTTCTCACCCACTGCAGGGTTGTATATTTATTTTTTTTAAAAAATGTCTTTCCCTATGTCATTGCTTTGTCTTAAACACATTTCTGAACTAAGATACATTGGCCTTTACTAGAAGCACATAGTTCTCTGGCTCTGATTTCCTCAAAAGCTGTATCATGGAAATGAAACCAAAGGACACCATTCACAAGAGACTCTCTTATCTACATAAAAAATGATTGTCAGAATGAAATAATAGTGCAGAATTTTAATGTGCTCCTAAGAAAGTAAAGAGGTATTCATATATTAGTTTTGCATATTACTGAACATGATTAATGTTCAGGCACTCAGCATGGCCTCTCTGGAAAAATTAAAAGGCAGTTGGATATTTTGCCAATGGACATTACTAACTTACTAATATAGCCCAGACCTATGAGGCAAGGGGATTAACACAGTGAGATGAATATTAAAATATATGGAGATATGAAGGTTACAATCAAGACAAGAGGCTAGGGCTGACACACTGGACTTCATGGACTGGGTGGGCCAACAGTTTCTTCAAAACATAACACCTGAGAAAGCTCTGCAAAGAGTGAATGTGTTGCAGTTCTTCACTCAGAAGCAGATATAAAATGTGCAGGCTGACATCCCCAAGGGAAGATGTGCACACCAAAACAATGAAAGATCAGCTGCCCAGAGCAGTCACACAGACAAGATAGAATAGCTGGGCACATTTTCAGTAACATTCTCTGTTTTTATAGCATTTTTTTGACTTTGGACAGCTCTCCAAAATGTCAACCAGAACCACATGGCTGTCAAGTCACAGATATGTGAGCCACAGGACCCTCACAAAAGCCCCACCACCTCTATTGTATTCCCTTGCAGTATGATAAAATTTCTCAGCATGGCCTGAATCTGTGTTGACTCCAAACCGAGTTTCAGAAGGACCTTGCAGGAGGCAGGTAAACTACACAACAGTTATGACATTGTATTTCTCTCTCCCTGACAATTTTGCTGCTACTATGCAAATTCAGAGTCAGTTTTTAAGTCTGATACACTTATTTCAAAAAGTTGAATATACTAAGGCATTTTTGAACCACACAGAGCTGCCCACAACTCTCAGCAGTGGAAGCACATTGCTTCTGCCTACCTTTATTCCAACACAGTATCTGCTGAAGTTGGATATAGTAAAGACCCTAAACATGGGAAATGGCCTCAAGTTTCACCAGGGAAGGTTCAGATGAGACATCAGGAAACATGTCTAGGGCAATGATGAGGCCACCATATCTGGAAGTGTTCAATAAATATGTGAATATGCCACTTGAGGATGTTCATTGCTGAGAATGGCAGTGGGTTGATGGCTGAACTCGGTGATCATCAAGTTCTTTTCCAACATTGATGATTCTATGGTTCCATAGAGCAGGGTGGTGGTCTGCAGCCTCACAGCCGCTTACTCAGGTCTGTAAGAGCTTATAAATCAGCACAGATTAACCCTATTCATAAGTTCTCCCAAACAAATTATGTGAAGCTCCTGGTGCAGTCTTAAAAGTGTTACACGCTGAAGTTCTGGAAGGTTCAGTTGCAAGAAAGGACAATACATCAATCTCCATTTTAACACAACAATCCAAATTTTCATATAGCAATTCCCAATTTATATGGAAAACTGGGCAACAAAGGGGCCAACAACTGGAAGGTTGACTGCAAGGGAATTTCTGGAAGTCTTTGAGGATCCACATTGAACTGGTTCGCCCATGATCACTCTTAAATGTTGTGGTAGCAAATTTCCCCATGCCTGGGGAAATGAAGCACTAGGACATAGAAATATGGTGTCATAATTAATTTTCTCAGTTTTTCAACCTTATTTCTCATTTGGTTTCAAATATACATTTTGAACAGCTTTTTTGGCAGTTTTAGGAAGGGAAGAAATTGAGAATGCTGGAAGAGCAAAGAAACAAGAACAAAATAAATGAAATGGTGAGTGCTGACACATATTTTTATGACTTAGATCTCTGTTCATTCAAGGCCAGGTTGGGTAGGGCATTGAGCAACCTGATGTACTGAAAGGTCTCCCTGTCCATTGCAGAGAGTTGGAACAAAATGAGTGTTGAGATTCCTTCCAACACAAACTGTTCTAGGATTCTACAATCTTTGCTGGAAGATGATTCCATAACATGCAAAATTAATGGCTTGGAATTTTATTAGATTTCTGGTGACTATTACCATATTACTGTTGATTTAAACAAACATTTTCTGCCTTGCAGATTGATAAAATGCTCAGAAAAGAAGGAAGCTGCAAAGCTCTCTGGCAAACCAGCTTGAGGAATACTTCGTGGCAAGACACCGAAAGTGTGTACCTCGGGTTTAAGGTGTAGGTTCTTAAAATGTGTTGCCAAGTGTTGCACATATATATGTGTGTATGGCAGATGCAACAAGTATTTGAAATATTCTTGGAGGAAGACAGTCTCAGAACTGTTGGATGTCTGTTGTGGAAATGAAATGACCCACTAAGTGCCACTGCTGTAGAAGATAAGTCTGTGATAAGAAGCAAGCTGTAAAAATGACATGGCTAAGAAATGAAAAATGTAGATGTTTAAGGATATTAGCTCTGTGTAACTGGATGGTTGGGATGAACAGGTTGGAAAATTAAGAATCAGGGCTAGGTATCCTTAAGGTTTGCAATTATGTGCTGTCATCACAATTCTCATCCTATCTGGATTCATACAGAGAAGAGCTCCCAATGGTAGAGTTACTCCTAATTTACACCATCAGGGTAGTGCTTGCAGTCTCCTGCCTGTAAATGACAAAGCTGTCAGCGCAGGTTTGTCTGGTGCTATTTCCAGGTGAAGCTAAAGAGGTCTTTGTATTAATGAGGAGTGTAGTTGTGTGTTAAAATGGCTAGGAAAAAATCAGATCAGTTTTGTTAAAAAAAAGGGATTGGGAAATAAAAGAAAATAATCATGGTTTGTGTAACTATGTATATAAGAGAAAGCACTGGTAAGAGAGCGAGATGCGTGAGGGGAGACCATTTGCTGAAATCGGATAGCATTGCTAATACATAATGACCCTGCCAGCGAGGCACTGCACAGCTGGAATTAATCTGAGAGAATGTGTGTTGCTGCACAGACAAGCGCAGAAAACTTTCCCCCTGTGAAGGCAGTGTGAAGCCCTGCCCTGTGGCTTGGAAGCAGTTCATCAGGCCCTGACAGCACCAACATCTTCTTTCAGCCATCAGTTTGGGAAGGGGGGAGAAATGCTCCCCTCCCTGCTCAGAACAACACCCAGAAGGAGATTTTTGTTTTATTCTGTGATATTATGCTGCCCACCACTGTGTCTCCCCTCCCCATTTTTAAAATTTTTTTTTAATTACCTGGTTAGTTTTGTTCTTCTCTTGCCTTATTGTACTGGCTCTGAACCCAGCTGAAAAACTGCCATGGTTTATTTTCACCGACCATCTATTCAGGCCAAAAGCAGCTGCTCCATTCAGCCAAGCACCTCTGGTCTACCCTGTTTCTCTCCTTCTTATAATAAGGTGCTTTCTTTTAAATCTACTCTGTGAGGAGGTAGCAGTGAAATGTATGCAGCAGATGACTGTTCTCTCTGAAAGAGGGTTTTGAAAACTTGGTGAGCCCAGGGTCATTATTAATAAACAATTCTCCAGTAAAAGACAACTCTATCCAGAAATGCACTACAACCACAGCTGGTTTTAAGCAGATTCATACATATGTGTGGTTTCTTGCCTCCAAGCCCTTCTTTCCTGCAATCTGGACTTGTGAGGTTTCTGATTTGCATCAGTAAGTGATTTACCCCAAAGATTTCAGTTTGCCAGTGTAACCCAGTCTCCTTTTTTTCATGTAGCAGAGCTCCCTTCCTACAGAAACATAACTATGAGGAATTGAGGGAAATAAGAAAAGTGCTTTGAAAGGGAAATAATGTGGATTTAGTGCAGAAAATGAGACAAGATGGGGCTTCTGCAAGGAAAAAAATATGACTTTGAGGGGAATATTTTGTCCTGTTTTTAGTGAAAACAAAAGCAGACCTGCTTGTTCATACACACATGTGGAACTTAGCTTGCAAACATTGATTTAATGTTCATTTCATCCCTAATTATCCTCCTAATAGATATCGAAAGTCTCACATAGTCACCAAATTGAAAATAACTTCCTGTGCACCGCAGGAATTATGGCTTTATTGCCATTAACTTGCCCCAGCTATAATGTATGCCTGGCCTTGAATTACCCCACTGTAGGGGCCAGTGACTCCAGCATAGTTTGTAAAATAATTTTCTTGGATTTTACTTCTCTCCAGCTCTTTGTTCCAGTCTGGCTCTCCAGCATCACTCCCTAAGTATTGTTCCTACATTTAACACCACTCCTCCTCCAAGGTCCACTTTTTCTGGATTTCTGTAGAATTTTCCTGCCTTTCTTTTAGGCTTCCCTCCCCGCCACTCCCAGGATCTTGACCTAATCCTTTGGTTCCCCAGTTTCTGGTCAAAGATTTCCCAAGTCTCAGAAGATTCCCTCAGGTACTGTATATCCAGCATATCTACCTCTAAGAACACTCTTCCAATTCATTGGGTTAGGAACTTGCCAGGGCCATCCCAGATAGAAAAGAGCTTCTGGAAAAGCCAGAGGTTGACTCCAGAGGAGCCAGCAGAAAGTCACAGACCTCTACCAGGCACTTCCCCAGATCTCACCCATGCACTTCTATGAGATAACTGAACGAAGCTGTGTAACTGGTGTTCGGCTTACTGAATAATTTGTGTTTGATGAACACACATCTGCCTGTGTTCTAAGTTGAGCTGATGGTGGAGTCAGAGCTAGATTTTTCCTGGCTGAAAAAAACTCAGGAAATAAACAAGCAAATGAGTTAAAAATCCTCACCCACCCTCTCCCCCCCACAATAAACACAGAAAAGTCTAGCCAATCACAAATTCTATGCCTGATTTCTCATATGATTTTGCCAGACTTCAGGTTTTAGGCTTGTTTAACCTTTTTCATAGCTTTTTAAGAGTTTTGGTATTTTTTTTCTTCCAGAGGTACTTAATGGACTCCACATAGTCTCTTTGAAAAATTAAGCAGATTGTATACTAAAAGTCTCTGAGCAGGATGCATTTTTGCCAGCTTCTCAGTAATCGTGTGACTTTCTTCTGTAATTCCAGCATTTCAACATGCAGTTTTTCACATAGAAAAACTGATCTTGATCAGTTTGATATGTGTCTGATCTTGATATGGAACCTCAGTTTTACTATAAAATAGATGAGACAGTGGGGAAAGAAGAAAACTTACAATCCCTTTCCCACCAAGGCGTCCCACACCTGCACTGATCACTCATCTTTATGACTTATCCTCATATTTCCTCCTGTTTGTCTCATGGCCTGTTGGGCATCTTCTGTGATTCCTACACATTGACAATAAAGCCTGGATTCATCTTACCTCACTTTTGGTGCAAAAAACAAGGGGGCTTGGCCTCTTTGATAGCAAGGGCCAGACCCTGATAAAAGGACATTCAGCATTTATTTGGTATCCACTTCTTTCCCCACTGATCACAACTTTAGGTAGCTATTTTTCCCCTTGGCTGTACCCACTAGATATCTATCATGTATTGGATTGTTTATTCTGATCTAAATGTGTTTCTGGGCTGGGAACCAGGTTCCTCATCCTGCAATTGAGGACAAAATCAAACACTTGATATTGTAATGCCAAACACATATTTCTTAATTATGAGAAGGTTAAGGAGAATGAGCTGATTAAAGCTTTGCTTTAAAGGACATTGAAGCTCAAGGTCAGGCTGCACAGAGCTTCAAGGTCAGGTGGGATGGGATTCTGAGCAACTTGGTCTAGTGCGAGGTGTCCCTGCCCATGGCAGTGAGTTGGACTAGATGCCCTTTAAAAGGTCCATTCTAACCCAAACTCTTCTATGATTTCAATATGCAATACAGCCACTATCAGTGTGCAATTGAGTGTGTGGTTTCACTACAGTGTAGTTGAGGTAGGTGAGTAGGCAGAGGTGTCAGAGTGTCCTGGCTGGAACCGGTTGTTGTAGGACAGGGAGATTACAGGACATCACGGGCACATGGCTGCATGGCTGCGCAGCCTCTCCAGAAGAGAGCTACTGCTGTGCTCAGCCCTTCATGTTCAGATTCTGAGTAATGGTTCTCTACCCACAAGGGTTTTAAAGGCCATGGGATGGAAGAGGAATTATTAATAATAGTAATTTCTAAAGATTATGTTTGCATATCATAATTTATTTGAAGGTTCCAAATGGCAGCTGATCTCTCTAAATGGGAACTGAAATGGGGAAATTTAAAAGGATTTTAGCCAAAGTTTCATCATAGACTTGAGGGCTTGTAGGATTTCACTGCCAATAGCACAGCCAAAAGTTCCAGAGATTTTTCTCAGCAATACAAAGCACCATGCATTTCTGGAAGTCCCATACTAATACTTGCTGTGCCCATAAATAGCACAGCATATCACCACATACATCAGTTCTCCTGGGAAGACAAGACTGAATTTCAGAGATGCCTGAAGGCATCTTTTTGAGCTTTTTCATGTACTTTGTGTTCCCTTCCAATGAATGCAGAAGAAAAACTCCAAATATTTCTTAAAAAGCATTTGTATATTTATAAGCACAACAGCAAATGAGAGAGCTTGTAAAGAGAGTGTTCAGCTCCTGAAATGCAGTTGTGCATCAGGTGGACTCTGACTACTCATAAGAAGCTAAAGGCAATAATTGAAATCAGCAAAAAGAGGAGAATGTGTAGAACCTTTTATAGAGGTTCCTTTACCTGTTCTCTGTATTCAAAGCTGGGTATTTTGGGGACATTTCATTACAAGTCTACAGTCAGTAAAGTCTCCTCTTGGGTTATACATTCATTGCTAGGGTAATATTACTGCAGGTGCAACATTTTCACTCGATATGTTTTAGAAAAACAGATCGAATATTCCTCTGCATTGTACATTTTGTAAGGGGTGCATTAGTCACTGTAATGATACTGCGCTTATACCAAGCATTAAGTAACTTCTTTGAGATAAACTATGTGATCACCACTTAGAAATCAAAGATGCTCTCTACAAACACACATCTGTTTGCAATGGTTCTCTGTCATTCTCCATCCCTGAGGTCCCTCTCTCATCAGCTGGTTCATCACCAAAGCACAGAAAGTTGGTTTTGTGGGAAACATATTGATTAAATGTTTTCTCTGTGAAATCAAAGTATATAATGAATCGGTCTGCAAGCAGTGCTCCCTGACAAACAGCATCCCTGCCAAACACAAGAACTGGCCAGAAATCAAATTTCTAGGTGTTACTGTTTACTAAGCAAATCAGAGCGCCTTTATTCCCAGAAGAGTCTATAAAGCCCCAGTTTGATTTCTATTTAATAAAAACAAGATGGGGGGTCAGAGGGAAATAGTTCAAATCTCCTAATGTTGTTTGGGCTTACTGGTTTTGAATGGAATTGATTTCTTATTATGGATTTTTATCTTTGCCCCTCATTTGATACATTAATAATACACTACATTAGGAAATAAACACTAGGTACTAATTTATTAATACTGTTAAACATACTTTTAATTGTCAAATGGTCAAACAATATTTTGTCAGCTTCTATGCTGACAAAGCATAGAAGCCTATAAAAAGCTTCTGTGTAAATAAATGCAACCATATTGTTCAAGCCATATTCAGCTGCTCAAAGCCAAGTTCCATCTTTTTAGATATATAAAGGATTTCTTACCATTGGTCTTACTATTTCCTACCCTAGGCTTCTTACATGCATTAAATGTACACTTTTCTAACCTGATACCACATTAAAATTGTATAGAAGAAATATTCTTCATATTTTTATCTGTTGGAAACAAAAGCTCAAACACGTTGTAGCCTAGAGCCTCAAGACAACTTTGGTAGTTAAATCCCTAAGATTTCAAGGAAAATCTTAGAACGTCTAGGATCTGGGTCCAGGTGATTTATAGTCATTGAGGAAATATACGGTGGGGAAGCAGCTGAACTGTAGAACTCTTCTGCTTTAGAACCGAACTGTAGAGCTGAACTAATCCACCTTAGATCTGTAACCATCTCCTAACCAAAGATGATCCTTTTCCTGACTGTTGAATAGTGTTTTTTGTCCAAGGACCAAAATCACAATGGGGGGAAATATATTTTTTTCCTAAATGAGAAATAGTCATATAACTTTGGTTTGGATGTTCATGAATGGAAAAAGCAAATACCAAGTGTTGTTAAGACTTTTTTCAGGTCTGTTTTTAGTGCTTAGAAGAGGAGTTTAAAGATGGTCATAACCAAAGGCAACAGGAGGTATTGTATTTCCTGGGCTATGAATATACTTCCAGATTTGGGCCTTAGGTTCTTCTGTCCTTCTGTCATAAGTGACATAACACTTCTGCATGATTAAGGAGCAACAGAAAAAAATTAATTTAATTAATAAAATGTCCTGATTCAGAAGAGACCTAAAGGCCATCAAGTCCAACTCCTAACTCTGCACAGACACCTCAAGAATCCCACCCTGTGCCTCAGAGCACTGTCCAAGTGCTCCCAGAGCTCTGGCAGCCTTGAAGCTGTGCCCATTCCCTGGGGAGCCTGGGCAGTGCATGACCACTCTCTGGGGAAAGAACCTTTCCCTGATATCCAACCTAACCCTCCTCCGACAGCTCCAACCATTCCCTCAGATTCTGTCGCTGGTCAGCAGAGAGGAATGGATTGGTGCTGCCCTTCCTTTTCCTCTCACAAGGATGTTGAAGACCACAACGTGGTCCCCTCTCAATCTCCTCTTCTCTAGGCTGAGAAGAGCCTCTTCCTCTTCTCAGCCACCCTTGTGTGGCTTCTTCTCCTGACCCTCCACCATCATTGCAGCCCTATAATCGATAAGCACAAGTATTTTCTCACTTATGCCCTTTGGAAGACATCTAGAAATCCTGAGACAGTTTTGAAGTCCGTGGATTTGGAGGCACTTGTGCTTTTTGGGTACAAATCCCAAACATTAATTGTCAGGAATCAGATGCTGGGCCCCTCCTGCTGTGTCAGCTCTCTCCATTGTGCCAGACTGGACACAGAGCATGCAGGTGGGTTACTTGGAGGGAAAGAGCAGCTGCAGCATAAATCCAGTCGATTGGAAACCACAAGGATCTCAGTCCCTTCAGGTTCTTTAAGGACTATTCCATTTCTGCTATGGGTTTCCTAAGCACAGCAAGAAATAGATGTGGTTTGATGGCTGGACTAAGGGATGCTGAAGGGCTGTGTGCACTGAACAGGCTGCTTCTCAAACAGCTCATCTCTTTTCACTGCCTGTTAATCGTAGAATCCTTCTTCATCAGCTCAATCCCACAAAATCTTTAGTACGTGCTTAACTCTCTGAACTCTGAGCAGTCCCTCTGACTTCAGCACAGCTACTCCTGGAGCAAAATTAAGTGTAGACATAAATCATTGTAGGACTGAGCCTGGAGTGTAGCATGGTGAACAGTTTCTCTTCGGGAAAGCATTTATATCCTGAGGGCACTGTCTCAGTTTAAAGTTTTCACATATTTGGTTATACTGAGTCAGATGGGAAGCAGAATTGAAGGACAACTAGAAATGTACAAATGCACCTTACTAAATGCAGTATTTTCAAACTGGAGTGACAGATTCATGAAGGAATTCAGATGCCACAACGTTTCAAAAAAGAAGTGTTCAAAGAAATTTGTACTTTTCTATCTTAGCTCAAATGCCCAGGGTAATCATCTGGGAAGAAGAAGATTGGAGTGTAAATTTCCTTTTTGCTTGAAAGTATGATTGTGAATTTAAGTTTCCAACACCCTGAGGAAATGAAATCATAAAAAAATGGACTGTGTAATCTGGAATGGTTGTAGATGGCCATGTTTGTGAATCCAGCCCTCTTGTGACTTTAGTGCCCACTTATAAATGTGAAATATATGTTGAAAATTGCTAATTTAAAAAGAGGGGGAAAAATGGAAGAAATAGAGGGGGAAAATTTTAAAAGGTTAGAAAGAGAAGAAAACAGTACTATATTGGCAGAGTGTTTAAAAGCAAGGTTGTGTCACTTAGTCACATCTTGTGCTATAGCTGGAACAAACAATAGGAATTTTTTTTCCCAAAGTTCCTGCTATGAGTGTGGTGACTCCCAGGCAGGACTTTAAGGTACTCCCGGTGTCTCAATGTTAAATATTTATCATTGTTCTATAAAATTTTACATTCATTGTACTGCTTGCTTGTTTTGGACCTCAAGGGACCAAGAGAATTCTGTAGTTGCTTCCCCTTTCAAGAACATAAAATAATTTTTTTCGTAATAGCCCTATTAAGTCTCCCCATTTTCACACAGATTGTCACTAAGTCATGCTGGTGTCACTGCAGAAACTCCAGCTGAGTCTCACTGGTGTCTGTCAGAAAAAGGATAGGAAAAAAATTACCAACCCCCAGAATTTTTATTATTACTGAAGCTGGCAAGACAGTCCTTAGTCATGTTGCTCATGTTGAATTGTAACTTCCTTTTCTGCATTTGCATGTTGATTGTCAATTCATTCTTATCTGTATAGTGTCATGCATATTGCCAGCATGACACAAATAAATGAGTTAATGAATAAATAATGACAATCAATAGAAACAAACATAAGATTGACTGACCTCCTCATTGTTCTCACTGAAAGAGATGCCAAAAGTAAGCAAGCAACATAAATTATAAAATATAAGTTCAGCATTAGAAAGTCATTGTTTCAATGTTTTAAGGAAACTGTTGTGTGAATAAGACAACGTGCTACTTAAAACCATTTACCCAGGTTTTTTTTGCTTTCAGCATATGTCCATTTCTTCTCTCACTGAACTAAAAATAAGTTTCTTGGTGCAGAACAGCTTCCAAAATATTTCAAAATTATTTCTACCAAATGAAGTGTTTGTAAGTTTTTTTTATTATGGCAAAATTTCCCCCTGTAAGGGGTTGGTGTGTTGCCAAAAGTATTTTTTTCCCTTTTTTGCCAAGGACCTGAGGACTTAAGGCATGTATGTTTGTCAACAGAGACTCTCTGCATGTGGTGAATAGTGAAATACTCTCATGGAAGTACTTATTGAAATAACTGTTTTCTATGGACACACTACTTCTTCTACTGTGGCTTTTAAGTGTTCCCACTCCCCTTGAATCTTTATATCACCTCTTTCTTTTGTCCCTTTCATACAAACACACAGAGAAGCCCGGTTTCCATGCACAGTGCTTGCCACAAGCCAGCTTGTGACAATGCTACTTCTGACAGTTTCTTTATCTTCTTCCTATCATTAATGATCCATTGGTCATATATTTACATGCAAGGAGAAACCCTACTGAGAACCACTAGAGCAGAGGAAGATTTTTGCAGCAATCCAACACAAGAGAACCATGATGCCCAGACTTACCATGACACAGATACAGTAAGAAAACCACAAGCAAAGAAACAAAATTAAAAAAGAAACCTAACAAACAAAATACAAACCCCAAAAATAAAATCTCCAAGCACAAAGAACTGTATGAATAAAGTGCCTTGGACCTCCTCTTCGACACTGGGTGCCAAATCATGTTTTATTAGCCAAAGAAGGCTCTAGTAGACAAAACCCCAAAGACTACAAAAGGCTCATGTTGTAGCCATGTTCTTAGTGCCCTATGATAATTTACAGTCTGTGTATATTGAGATAATATCATGGGGCATTTTTCTCTAGTAGAATGCATATCTATTGTTAAGTAACTGATGACAAAGACTGGCACAATATTAAAGGCTGGACTGAGTTCAGAATTTAAAATTCCTCTCACATTTCCAGCAATTTTCAATGTCCACAACTGTCATCCAACATTGTTTCCAAGTGGCAGTTCAGTGGGAGAAAAATAGCTATCCATGTAGGGCTTCACAGTGACACATCTGTAATGTTATTTATCTTAAGTGTGAAGACAGGAATGAACCAACTTCCAGCCTCATGAATCAGAACTGAACATAATAGAAATTAAAGGGAGAAGAGAAAGGGACAGAATTTTTGTGCGAATGTAGGTTAATGGAGTATCATGTGAAACTGCTTTTGCCAGAATTACTCTCTCTGATTGCTTCCAAGTCTACTTATCATGATGTAAATCAGGAGGAGTTTCATTAAGTGAATTGACTCACTTTGGCCCAAACAGCTGTAAAAGTGATCTAAATGAGGCACAGTATCACTGCAAGGGGTCAGTTGTCTGAAGCCTTTCCATGATTAAAATGGTGGGACAAGCACTCTAACCTTTCAGATCTGAAATATGTTTGTCTTCCAAGGCAGCTGCCCAACACTGTATTTTTTAAAAACATTTCCTGCTTTAAACTTCTGTATTTTGGGGTTTGCCCTTCCCACCCCTTGACAGCAGTCCCCACACACAGCTTCATGAAACTTCTAAACATTTCCTGTGGAGAAAAATCCCCAAACTTTCTGAACTCTATTTTTCTAAGGGGCATCTAATCTTGAAAGTTATGTGTGCTGTTAAAAATTGGCTTTCAAATCATGGAACAAGGCCTTTAGGGATACTTTCTTTATCTTTTTTTATTCCTTTTTTTTCCCCCTCTTCATAAGAAGTTTCAGAGCTGTGGAGCCTCAAGCCAAAAGAAATAGTTGTACAGGCAAGTTTTCTACAGAACAAGAAGCATGCTGGGGTGCTTGCTAGAGGCTATTTTACCCTCCCGCATTCACATGCCTCCCACAGGGATCCACGTAGCGCATATGAAAATGAGTACATGAATTATTGGGTGAACTTTTAGGTTGGCCCCACTTCCTCCTCTCATCTTGGTCATTTCACAGAATCATAGAATAATTTCGGTTGGAAGGGATCTTAAAGATTTTCCAGTTCCAATTGCCCTGCCATGGGCAGGGACACCTTCCACAATCCCAGGTTGCTCAGAGCTCCATCCAGCCTGACCTTGGACACTTCCAGGATGTGGAAGCCACGGATGCTCCGGGCAACCTGTGCCAGGGCTGCACGAGCCTCACAGGGAAGAATTTCTTCCTAATATCCCATCTAAACTTATTCTCTTTCAGTTTGAAGTCATTCCCCCTTGTCCTGTCACTCCACGCCCATGTAAATAGTCTCTTTTTAGTCAGCCCTCTTCAGGTCTGGAAAGGCATAGTTAAGTCACCCTGAAGCTTCTCTTCTCCAGTCTGTTCTGGGATTACAATTTTCATCTAATCAGGATGAGACTTATTTAGAATGTATTGATATTTTTTTGTGAATAAAGTCATTGCAGTTCTTGATGTGGTTTAGCCTGGCAGTTAATGCCACACAAATTCTTTCTGTCTTCTTCCGTCTCGGTGGGGTGGGAGAGAGAGTTATTGGGAAAAAAAACCCAGTAAAATTTGTGTGTTGAGATATGGGTCATTCGTTAAGGCAGAGAAGGAAAAGAATAANCCCTTGTCCTGTCACTCCACGCCCATGTAAATAGTCTCTTTTTAGTCAGCCCTCTTCAGGTCTGGAAAGGCATAGTTAAGTCACCCTGAAGCTTCTCTTCTCCAGTCTGTTCTGGGATTACAATTTTCATCTAATCAGGATGAGACTTATTTAGAATGTATTGATATTTTTTTGTGAATAAAGTCATTGCAGTTCTTGATGTGGTTTAGCCTGGCAGTTAATGCCACACAAATTCT
>VYXD01004928.1:260598-276667 GCA_013397195.1 Hylia prasina | reverse complement strand
CTTTCTGTCTTCTTCCGTCTCGGTGGGGTGGGAGAGAGAGTTATTGGGAAAAAAAACCCAGTAAAATTTGTGTGTTGAGATATGGGTCATTCGTTAAGGCAGAGAAGGAAAAGAATAAAATAATGATAATAATAATGATGACATAACAATAGTAATAACAGCAATAACAACAACAAAACAAAAGAGATACAGAAAAGGTGATGAAATTGAATTGTTCATTACCTGCCATCTCCTTACTGACATGTATTTAGAAAACAGAGTTCTTACCCACAAATTACCAGATCACTATTGTTTCTTGTTATCTAATAGAAGAAAGGCTTTGCTTCTGCTTGTGTTAGATTTATTTTTATTTTTTTTTTAATTTTTTTTTTTTTCCCCCTACAAAAGACACTACACATATTCTCTTTCCTATACCTTAGGGCCAAAAGAGATCACTATTTTCCTCTGGTATGACTGCTTCTGACATTGAAATAAAGCCTTGAAATTTTGCTTTGTAGGCCTGAAATGGCAAAATTTAGTTGGAGGAGATGAATGAATTCTGTCAGATTTCACATTAAAAATGGCTTTTCAAAGATTCATGCACAAAGGGAAATGCTTAAATTAAGTGTTTCACATGCCAAACAGGTTGTTAGATAGAAGACTTTTACTTTGGTACTATTATTATTTATTGTACATTACAATGCTGCCCTCAGTAGTGCCTTTCTAATAAAAGACAGATTCCATTTTCCTGACTCTGAGTGATTGCAAACAAAGGCCCTGACCGCCAAGCTTCACACCCATGGTGAATCTTACACATTGTGTGTTTCCTCTGAAAACCATGACTGTACACAGACAAGGGTAGATGATGTCACAACTATGTGCCTGTGTCCACAAAAGGACAATTGTACAATTGGTGGGAAAGTTTAAGTACTTGCTCATGTCTTTCTATACTATTTTTACATAGAATTCACAAACCTTTTATTTTCCTGATAGTTAAACCAGAGAAATTCCCTGGTTAGCAGAGTTCACAACCTCCACTGATCTGAATACTGGAAGGTAAGTATAGGGGTCAGGTGTGAGATGTTTCTTTGTGTTTCCCCATCCCAATAACCCACAGGGACTGAAGACAAACTTTATTTCATACACTAATGATCCCTGGCACAATGCAGATACATTTCTTGCCCCCAAAGTCCCAGCTAGCAGCACAACTGCAAAAATGCATTTCTTCACCTCCTGGGGTCACACTATTTGCATGGTGGTCTGTCCTGCATGAGCAAACCAGAGCACAAATATGCCTTCTTCTTCCTGAGTGTTGATCTCTTGTTTAGCTTACCTACACAGAAGGTTTTTCAAATGCACTTAAAGGGTATTAACTTGTAGTTTCCTTACAACTCTCCAATCAGGCTGCTGAGCAATTAATTGCATACTTTCTTTTCAGAAACTCAAATGGGGACTCCAAGGACTAAATCAACCTAAGGTGCTGAAATTTGTTCTACCATAGCTAATTATCCAACGAAAACTCTCAGTTCAGCAATATATCTGAAAACAGAGTTCTTGGACAGCCAATCTAGTTTTCAGTCTATTTATAATATAAAGATGCGCTATAGCCAATGTTTTTAAGAGGTTTTTATGGTATATAACAAGACGTTTTGGTCCTTAATTATTCCTTTAATCTTTGCTGGGCTTGTTCCTGAGAACAGGTTACACTCCTGCTTTTTACAGGATAAACAGCTTTCGTGAATGCATCACACTGCCATAAGGTTCAGAGAGTGCATTTATTGAACACCACTCTATTTCAGCCTAAATACTGACTAATCTGGTTTTGTTTAGTGGAAGTGTAATTAATATAACTACTTGATGACTGACCACATCAAATTTCTCTCTCTCTCTCTCTTTTTTTAAAAAATTTATTTATTTATTTTTTAATTGAGTATTGATACACACCCTCATTTGTTTTATGTAGTTCTTGCACATGAACAGGTCAGCTATTTGGAGGATTGTTAAATCCCTATATGCTAGTATGAAAATTATGCTAAATAATGAAAAATATATGTTAATATAGGGATTATATTAAATTTTAAAAACATACTAATGCTGCCCATTTGTGTTGTCAGATGAGTGTCTCATAGCACGACAGCATTTATTTTATTTTATTACACTTTCAAACTACATACAGGGGTCTATGTGACACTTGGACTCCTATAACAAACTCACATGAGGTTCTCAATGATAAAGTATTTTCTTTACAGTCCTGCAGTATGACAGGGAGACAGCTGATTTCACAATGATATGACATGTTCCCCGCTTCTGGTAAACTGTGTAGTAAAAACTCAACATTTTCTGGATACCATTCAAAACTAGTTTGAGATTCTGGGTAATTGAAGAATAAGGCCTTGTTGCAGTTATAGAGCTTCTAATAAGAAAAGAACTCTTTTAATTACCATAAATTCCCCAGTCATTAGCAGAAGACAAACATCAAAGGAAAAAGGCATATTTACTAAACTTTTGACATTTA
Organism: Hylia prasina; assembly: GCA_013397195.1. Lineage (NCBI taxonomy): Eukaryota > Metazoa > Chordata > Aves > Passeriformes > Sylviidae > Hylia > Hylia prasina. Next base: position 274,173 of record VYXD01004928.1, on the reverse strand, counting down.
GTTCCAAAACAAATAGCCTGAGTGACTATTGTCTACATCTTTCCTCCCTCCATCTCAGCTTCCATTTTCAAGCAAAGGGTGCATGAATTACCTTGTGGAAGAGGGTACTGATCTGCAGAGATACCCCCCTGGAGATTTAATTTCTCCTTGAGACTTAAATATTCTCCTCATCCAGGAGGATTTCTGAGGACTACAAAAATGCCAACAAGCCTTGAGCACAGCAAATCAGAGAAATCCCCTTCCCTGCAACACAATTGTTGGAAACTCAGTCATCCATTGGAAGAAAGAAGGTTTTTCTACCCAGAAAGTCAGTCATTCATGCATAACTTTTGTTTTCTCAAAATCTCTATTTCATATACAGTGATGGCTGACCTGTATTCATACATGCAAGTGAGACTTTATGCATGTGGTTAGCTCTTAATTCTTGGACAAGGTTCTTGGACTCAGCTGCAGCTGGATAAGGATTTGACAGTTTGCTGGAGTGCTGACACTTCATCCTGCTTTGACCAATGTCTGCCTGTTGTAAAGTCATTGTGCAGCCCTGGAAACTCACTGGTTGGTCACCAAAGGCACATGGAACATATCAGCTCTCCACATTGGATTCTACTAGGATTCAGAGTAGTGCACCGTCACCACACTGGTTTTCTGGAAACTGCTGAACTTCACAGGAAAAGAAAGGAAGAGTTGTGAAGAAGTAGTAAGAGGTTCTTATTAGAGGTGGCATATGATGGATCAATGGATGGATGGATACATGGAAGGAAGGACTCAGAGGAATATTAGTGACACCATTCCGTAAGAAGCTGTAGACTTCTACTGAAGAATATTGATTATGATTAAGAAAATAAGATCATGAAAATGAGTCAGAGGAAATAAAAGCAGAAGTGATGGAAGCATATAAAACAAAAGTTTATGCCAATAGTTGATAGATTAATTGATTGGTTTAATAGCAGTGAAGGCAAAATCTGCTAAACCAGGAGCACTAGTAGACCACACTTACTAATGCAATGATTCTGTGGAGGTATTCCTCTGGCCACAAATCCACAAGAGTTCTGGAAGCACATGGCAAATGATTTGTGCAACTGCACTAAAGAATAAAACATATTATCTTTATATCATACAGCTGTAAAAGTTGCCTGTGATCAGCTTATTTAAATTGCTGGGGCTAAGTGATCTCATGAATGATTTGTAAGTTTGTTCCAATGAGTTTTTAAGTCCAAGAGCAGCCTCCCCTGCAGAGTAGCCTGAATGGTGGTCATCAATACTTGTACTTTTATTCTTACAAATTGTTTGCAATCCAGTATTGATTTTGGAAAATTGATTTATTTATATACATGCACTTAGCAGCTTTGACCAACAGTTTCTGCAGTATGAGGTATACGTAAATGCACTACAAAATGTATATTATATGTCACGTTTTACCTCTATCATAGGGTACTGTCCCCAGACTGGTCAGTTTAAATGCAATTAGTGACTGAATGGCTAAAGAATAAAAACCCATTTTGAATCATGAATGACATATAAATATTCAGAAAAGCTTCTTTTGGGGAATACAAGGGATCAGAAAACAGACTCAGAGCAGACTGCGGTCATTCATACACTCATGAATAATGTTATGAGACCTCAGAGGAACAGAGGAGTATATCCACATACTAATATGTACCTAACCTCATTTTATTATTCCAAGGGCTCTAATCTAACTCAGAGGGAGATCATTTACATGAAAGAGTCATTGGATAAAGTGCATAAACAGCTTTTGAAAGAGAGATGAACACACAGATCTACCTCCTTCCCAAAGCCAGCATCTGACATGGTAGATTTGAGAGCTCTACAGTCAATTAATGTCTCTTTCAGACTAAAAAAAAAAAAATCTTGAATAATTTTCACATCAGCTTCACCATTTCCACCATAAAAGAAGTGCTAAATTCAATATAGTGTAATCTGGTGTCTGCTGAGTTCCCCATAGGAGCCACAAGGTCTATTTTGAATCTGTTATGGTAAACATGAACACAGATCTAGGCTTCACATGGAGCCCTGTGCTCCAATGAGTATGACTGCTAGCTTCATTTATAAAAGATGTGCAATATCAGTAGATTTTCCTTCTTTGCTTTGCAAAGAAAGAAAGAAAGAAAGAAAGAAAGAAAGAAAGAAAGAAAGAAAAAGAAAGACAGAAAGGACCCTCATGTTATACAACACTAATGTATTTTAGAACACCTGCAGAAAATGAAAATTAGATATAGGGAAGACTGTGGGGTTTTATTTCTAAAGGAGTCTTTGATGGAGCTCACGCTTATCTGGTATTAGCTGGCAGTTCAGATAATATTTTCAGAGTTGAAATTTTGATTCTGTTCTGAGGAAAGATACTACTCAGTATAATTGAGCAGGTTCTATCAAAACGAAGTGAAACAGTCAAGGATTTAGCTGGCTGATATGATGCCTCTATCTAGATACCTGTGAGAAATGGTAGTGCACAGAAGCAAATCTGTAAAAATCAGAGTCCTACCAAGCGGAGGCAATTGAGATCCATAGTATACAGTCATCTGTTGAGTCATTTCCACGCTTTGTCTCACCAGAGGGAATTGAAGGTTAAATGTTAACCTTCTTATCAAATTATAAAATATTAATTAAAAAAAAGCAAATAAACCAACAACCCAACACACATGAGAGCACTTTTGGAGCCAAACTTCCCAAGGGTTGTGATGATAAGATTACGATAAGGATATCTCGAAAAGAAATAATCTAAACTAATGAGATTAAGCAGGGTGAGATCATCCATTGATGAATTTATCCCACTACTGAGAACAATGTAATGGAATTAATGACAAGGATTTTTGATCATAATAACATGTGAACTGATGCCTGAGAGAAAGTTCAGTGGTCACACTTCAGCAAGTCCCATGTGTAAAGACAACACAGTAAATCTTAATTGGCAAAATGCCTTCTGGTATAGACATCTTTGCTATCGTTTCATGGGGAAGTTCTACAGAATTTAACATAAAACTGCAACCTTTCTTTCAGTATTATATCTTCTTCCCTACTGGATCATTTAAATGAAGTGGAAGCTCTGTATCCACAGCAAAGCTTTTTAAAAAGTTAAACTATCCTCCCAAGTCACCTTACATGCTGCTGGATAGAGGCGCTTGGACACACTACCCTTGCTTGGTGAGACTGACATAAACTTTATCACCTGGGGACATTTCCAGGAGAAATTCCTTGGGGAACACCTAAAGGCTGAGTGATACAGGGAAGTCCACCATGATCAGGATTGTGCCGGTCTTAGGGTGCAGCTCATCTCACCTAGACATGAGCTGGTCACCCTAGGTCCTCTTTGTGGCTGGTGAAGAGGAACATGGTGTGCTGTAGGAGTTCATTTAACCAATATCAGAAGCTTGATTTAGGATGGTATCATTTGTCTTTGAAAACATCCATCTTTTCTACCACACATTGGAAACAGAAGGACTAGTCCAATAAATGAAATGTATTTATTCAGGTGATAATGAAGGATTGTTCTGTGACTTGCCTCTTTTTCTCCAATATACTAGGTAAACTTGATCAATGTGATTTGTACTGTCATTGAAACTGGAAGGATACAATGAAAAAAAAGCCACCAAATGTTAGGTTTCTTATTGTAAAATCTGTGAAATGAGACAATCTCACAAAAGTTCCTTATTTGATAAAAAGAAAGACATCATTTTGCTCCAGGGAAAAAACAACAACAACAACAACAACAACAACAACAAAAACTGAGAAAAAATTATAACACTAAGAAAATCCTTATATTATTAGACAGCTGAACTCAGAGAGATCCTGTAACATAATTGTCCTATTTTATTAATGGGTAAACATAGATGTCAAAAGATGACATAGGGAGCACTGCGAAATTATTGGTAGTAAATCTCAGGAAGAACTTCCATAGGGACTCATCACTTAGGAGAGCATCAACATGTGAAATATAACTACATCCTCTCCAAAGCAGGATTGGAGACTCCTACAATATTTGGTTTTAATGGAATTCATTCAGCAAAAAGGCACAGTAACAAGTAGTAATCATTGCGTGCATACAGCTATATAGACAGCAAAAGTAAAAAACACTCTTGGCATGTATGTGGTTTGAAATTTTCCACATAACTACTTTTTCATAAAGAGAGGTAACACAGGCTCTATTGAACCCAAATGACGTGTCTGAAACAGCTCACGTACAGAGAGATTTCAGGGAATGTGTTTTAATCTTGTCTATATCATATTTATGTCTATGTTCCTTACATGTACTTAAAAGTCCGTATCTTTTTCTCATTGTCTTTGCTTGATTTAGACCAAGCACAATTCTTCAAATAATGTCTTTACAGCTCAGAAATCCTGTATACGTACTTGCATCTGAATTTCAGCCTAATCATATCTAAATTAATTTATTAAGAATACTAAAGTATTTTCTAACTCTATCATCATTAACTTTTTATGGTATGTAAACACTTGATGTTTAACTGACATATTCAGCAAACATGTACACAGGGACTAACTAGGTATGGGAGCAATTAATTTGCAATTTCCTGGTATTGTAGATTATACTTTCTCTGCAGGTTTATAGCCTCCTTCTAACTTGAAATGTTACTACACTACTTTTCTGTTAACTTATGCACCTTGAATGTTGTAAAACTACCTTAAAAGTCAAGAAAAAAATGCAATGGCACTATGTCAATCAACACAATGGAGGGAATCTCTATTGAGCAAACAAGCTAAAACACAACTGCACCATGTTGTGATTGAAGATAGGAATCAGAAAATTAAAAGTTTGGTTGTTTTGTTTTTTTTTTCTGTCTAGTCTTAGTTGTTATCAGCAACTTAATTTATAGACAAGTTACTTTGATGTTATCTCTAGTCCTGTAAAGAGTCTGCAAGTGCAAGAAGTGATACTGTCTTGTGTTGCATTGGTAATATGGGTTACTCATGATTATCCTAAATGCACAACAATTGAAGAGATATTGCCACAAAATATGTCCACTTCTATTTAAGACAAAACATAGGTAAAAATGTGGGGTTTTTATTTGTTTGATTGATTGGTTTTGTTTGTTTGGTTTTTTCCGCTTTTTGTTCTCTTTTTTTCTCTTTTTTTTTTTTTTTTTTGTTTTGTTTTGTTTTGTTTTTCATGGTTTTTTTGTTTGTTTTTCCTGTGTTTTTAGTGGTTTTTGTATTTTTTGTTTTATTTGTTTTTGTTGGTTGGTTGGTTAGTTGGTTGGTTGGTTGGTTGGTTGGTTGGTTTGGATTTTTCCCCCATGGGGAAGAGTATGACATCTATGACAAGAGTGGGAGTCTAAAGTCATCCTTCCCCTCTACAATCCAGGTGACTTCACTCAGTGACCTGTTGGTCCAGAGCTTCACAACTTTAACAATCTTTGTTGCTTCTTTTTGCCTCTGCTTTTGTGAAACTACTTCATGGACCAGTCTACCAGTCTAGATTACATCTGACGTGTCAAGAAAATAAGTCACAGTGAGCTGTGCTGGTTTCAGACCCTATGTAAATTCACATTTGAAGGTAGAATTTTTTAGGGAAGGTAAAATTTTGAAAATACAGTTCCTCACACAGCCATCAAAATGGATCAGAAACAGAGAGGAAGACATAATCTCAGTGATGGAGACATCAAAGAGTAGAGATTGGAAAATTTCAAGACCAGTGTGGGTATTTGCTTTCTTTTTTATTGATTTTTTATATATATGTCTGGGAATAAAATATTTTCTACAAGAATCCAGAATCCAATTTGCCATTTTGGTAAATATGGTAATTTGATTCTAAGCTCATCTTAACACACAGCAGATAAGTAAGCAATCATAAACTATGTCATCATAAATAAAATCCTTATTGAGCTCAGGCAATGAAAACCAATCAATAGAGGACACTCATCCCCAGTGAAAGCAACTGCTAATGCTCTGTGGTTCCTGGTGGATACTCTGTCATTGTGTTTTAAAACCACAAGGAATTCCCTGTGTCATCAGCAATGACCACTTTATTGCTGGTGAATTAGGAAATTAGGAGGGGTAAGGGTGCATCTGAAATCCAGGGGCTCATTAATTTAGCCCGTCTTCCAATGTGGGAGATCACATGGATTTTTCATGGATTTGGACAGGTTCAGAGAATGCAAATTGAGACCTTCCTGCAATTTCAACATATGCTGGTACCAGAGAGAATGGTGGAGCTTATTCTTCCAAATGAAAGAAGGAAATTAAGAACTGATTATCAGTGAAAAAAATAAAATATTGTGCTGATTAACAGTCACATTTTTATGTCTATTCCACTGGTTGTTTCAAAAATTGAAAATCCCAAGGAAAACTTTTCTAATTTTTCCAGAAGTGTTACACTTCTTAACATTAACTAGATTGAGTATACCCCTTTTTTAAAGAGCAATCTTTTCTATTTCAAAGTAACTCTATTCATTTTTCATGAGACAAGCTTTTTGAACATGAAGGGTTCCAACTTGAAATGAATAATTTTATCTATATTTAAAAAAGTTATTTCATTCAACTTGAAACCCGGTATAGCACCCCAACCCCCTCACCCCCTAATATATTTTATAGAATGAAATATATTTAATGAATAAGAAATTTCAGCAAACTGAATAATATATATGATAATGTGTATTTCTGCTATTTGTCCCCTGATGAATACTATGCTGACTGCTATCCGATGCATTAAATCAGGCTCATTTAGTCCTAAAGTGATCAAACTTCATTTAAACAATGCAATTCCATTTGAAAGTATTAGAGGGGAGAACAACGAATTCAAATCATTCATTTCTCTCTTGTTTAATGAATTATTGATTTGTGCTTCCCTTTTGAATGATAGTGCTCTGATGTGATAAACATTGATTTGAATCTTTATACAAATATTGTATATCATCAGCATGTTATGGCAACAGAATAATGCATACTCAAATAAAACTGAAGGCATGGAATACCATGAAAAAACCCACCATGAGACGCCACAGCTGTGTGTGTATATGTGTGAGGGTGCACACGTAAATAGCAACTGGAAATGAAAGTAGTAAATAAATAAAGGAAAAAGTAATAAATAAGTAATAAATAAATGAAATCTGGGGTGGGGGTGGGTATAATAATGATGCAGAATTATAGAAAATTTATATTTGGGTTAACACTGAACAGACAACCTTGGAAATGAAAAATAATTTCTTTGTGCTACTAGTAATTCTTCTAACTTGACATTTCCTGCAATCATGAGTGCAGAGCTGTCACAGGTTTAAAGGGAGAGCTTTCCCACACCCTGCTTGTGTTCAGCAGTTTCACTTTGTGCTCAGCTATTCACACCAACGGGAGCTACACAGTCAAAAGATAAAAGAAAAGTGCTGAGAGCAGTAAACACATAGATAATCCTGTCCACCAAACAATTTTGCATTTCCTTTATGCACCATTTATTTCAGACAAAAAAGCAGCTGAGAGATTTACGTCAAAGTGATTTCCAGAGCTCAGCTGCTCAAGTCTGGGGAGATGATTGAAGTGCTGAGCTGCACTTTCCTGGGGACCATTACATCCCCCTGTTCTGCCCTGCTCTTCCTTGGGCAAGTTTATTTCTAGCATCAGCTGGGTGGTTTTTGGCAGCCTGGATGACGGGAAGGATCCTGTGACTACTGAGAGAGGAAGAGACAATTTTTTTTCTATTTTCCCTTGGAGAGCAGTGGATCTCCAACACTCTAAGTGGGCAGGCTGAGAAGATGTTCCATCATCCTTCTCCTGAGCTCTCTGCAATGTAGGGAGCATCCCTCTCACAACTGTGAGATAAGATGTTCTTGGGGTACACAAACGTCCAAAACATACAGGTTTTTCATACCACAGCCCAAAACATCTCAGTGGAAAATGTTCATGCAAAACCTCTCAAATGACTATATCTGCACTGGGACAACAAGTGTTTGTGCTATCATACACTTTCACAGTGCATTAGTTGTGCAACTAATGATCTATAACTACTACCCACCAGGGCAGCATCGAGATGTTTTCCTACCAGGCTACAAAGGGTGAGATCTAAATCAGCATTCAGGGACTAACCAGATCCAAACATGCAATCCCATCTCAACAGATTGCATAGTGGGACCAGGAAGACATGGAAACTGAGCTCCTCTCTGCCACATGATACTGTCATTTATCCTGCTGTATGACAACAGCAGGATATGATTCCTTAGGTTAGGAAACAATCTGGCTTTCCTTTGACCACTCTCAAAGGCAACATGGGCAATTTTACTATTAAAACCTGGCTTAATGTAGTATCTGCAAGTAGAAGCTATGATAAGGTAAATCAAGCTAGGTAAGGTATGCAAATAAACATGCCCAAATTAATTTGTAAATGATATATGTAACTTTTTTCCTGTACACAAGCTTTTGTGCATAGTTCTGCTCTTTTAAAGTGTTTCTCAATGGAATCAAGAAAATAAGACTCCCCTGAAAATTTTTGCATGAAACAGTTCCCAAGGAGGAGGTGACTAAGTCAGAGTTGCTTTTCCCTTCTCCTAATCTCGATAGAATTGAGCATCTTATTTCTATCACTCAATAAAAAATTAGTTCTCCATTCCCAGGAAATTGTTCTAGTATTAACTCAGAGAATGAAACACTTTTTTGTGGTTATCAGTAAAAAACCCCAAACAGTCAATTTAAAACCTATTAGCAAGCATAAGAGGACTAAAGAAGGCATAATTCATGTATTTTTTTTTTCCCGTTTCCACATATTTAATAGTGTTTTGGAACACGATCCATAACATGCATAGCTCTAAATGTAAGGAGTTAGATCAACATCCTGCTCCAATGCTCTTTCATATGGAGTGGGAAAATGAAACTTGAACCTTCAGTTTACAAGTAGCTGGGGAAGAAAAAAAATAGATCACAGGGTTGAAAACTTGCAATTATTATGGCATTTGCATTATGACAAATTTAGAACTGGTATTCTAGGTTATGGACAGGGCTATAAAGCTGCTTTTCTACCCTGTGTATTGGAAGCTCATTTAAAATGTACTCTTCCACGACATGATGAGAACACAAATTATAATTAGGAAAGTAACCCAAGCAGAAAATTAGTCTGGAAGACTAGTCTGAATGTGCTCCTGCAGACAAAGCCATCCTGTGTCCTAACTTTACTGCCTCAGTGTAGGGAGAGATTGATGTGGAAGATAAAGAGAGATTCAGCTTTCCGGGAGGGGGAGAAAAATAAAAGGCTTTGCAAGTATGATCCATGGAGTTTCAGTTGTGCAAACACACACAAAGAGAAGCCCCAGCAGATCCCATCTTTGCAGAGTTACCCAGAGCACAGGCTGCCAAAGCTGCGCTGTACAGGTCTGTACCTGGGGCTTTGTTCCCATAATCCCATTCATAGGCAAAACCCCACATTTATCAGCACAGATAAGGTCTGCTGACCCCATCCTGAACCCACAGCCCACTTGCACAAGTAAATGTACCTAACATTTGTAACCAACAAAGAGTTAGCTGTAAAGGCAATGATCTGAGAAAAAACATAGTTCAAAATTACATTATGAAACAAAAGGACTCACAACCCCCATAATCCCCCCCCTAAAAAAAGTGAAAGTGTCAAAAGTTCTTGCTACTGGTAAGTAATAAACCATTTAAATGATTTTGAAAAACTTAAAGGCAAACAAAACACATATCTGAAAACATTTGCATTTGAAGTTTTCTTTTCTGTAAATGTTTAGTGGGGTTTAAAAGCCAAATGGTTCTCTACAAATCAGTTGCTATCTCTGTACTTTTTCTAGACAGACTTGAACAAATCCACTCTTTGGAAAATTATACCTACCTTTCAGATGTCTCTTCTTGTGGAAAGGCGCCTGTATACTAGACACTTGCTACATTGCACTCAAAGGAAAGCTTCATAATTTTCTATTAAAACTTTCTTTGTGTCTTCTGTGCGAGTGAGTTTTCTTGAGGTAACTATTGCTTCTTCATTTTAAGGGCACCCATGACTTCCTTGCACCTTACAAGACTTAGCAGATAATCGTCTTTTAGAAAACGATCAAAAGGAAAGAAAAACATCTACTGAGGCAAGGAGCCAGATCAACAGCTGCCGTTAGAAAAAAATTGACAAATTAATCAAAACAAGAGGAACGGAAGTTGTAAGTGAGAGCAAAAAATCCTTTTAGGTAAGAATTTCCCATCTGCTTTTTGTGGGACAGAAGTTACTTGATACTTAGGACAACATTTAAAGACACCAAAATATACTCAACCCAGCCCAGACCTAGATTCAAATCCATCAGCTTGACTCTGCAAAAACCCAGATCATCTACAGCAGCTCCCGATGGTCACTGGGGCTCTGCAGGTTTATCTAATCAGTACATTTTCTTTAATTATACTTATAACTATGCTTAAAATTATTTTTGTATATTTATTAATATTTTATTATTTCATAGTATTATGAAAATATATTTTCTTTCACACTTACCAGCCAGTTGGAGAATCTCACTTCAATGGTGGAATGATGCAGAGATTCAGTCTCTGGTTGGCGAAAATGATAAGAAATCCAAACCAGGAAAAAGGTCCAGGAGGAGTTTCTTGGACCTGAATGAAACAGCAGATTGATTAAGGTTAGTTTTTCCTCTCATTTAAAGGCTGTGGTGAATTTAAGTTTACTCATTTCACATTATTTCATATGTAAATTTAAAAAGTTTTGCTCTGCATCCCATATGTCCAAGAGCTTAGGAAAAGGGACTTATGAATTTCACATACAATGCATGGTCTGAAACAGGGTGTGTATGAGTTTAATGTGTATTTGAATCTGCTCCTGGTCAAAATATTTCCCAGGAGCAATGTTTAATACAGGTTTCAATAATGTGTTTCTGTTCTTTTGGCAGTGATTTAAAACCATGTCTGGAGTAAGCAATGTTTATTAACTGTTGTTTGGGGCACAGATATTTCTTATAGAAGAAACCAGAATTTTTCAAAACCAAAACTAAAAGTCAAAGTAATTGCTTATATTTGAAAAGCAAATAAGCACACCTGAGGTCAAAGCTCCACCTTTAAACTTCATCACTGGGCTATGTGTTGTGAATTTACAGAGCCCGTTTTGAAAAATTTTAGGCATAGTATTTTTTTTGTATTCAAAACGTGAAAAACATTTATAGAAAGAGAGCATCTCTATCATGAAAAAAATTGGGAAGAGGGATTAAAACTTATATTTATTGCTTGTCAGAGCCCTCACATAGGATTTGGTTTTAATGAAAAGTAAGAAATACACATACATCAAAAACAAAACTAGCAATGATGATGTAGAAGATATAGGCAACTTAAAGTTTCATTTTTTGTTACTGATTCCTGAATTTTCATTCTTCCACTATATATTTTTGGAGAATCTAGATATGGAAAGTAGCTATATAATATGAGCTAATTAATTTTCAAAACTCCAGTTTGGTTATATTTACAGGATATTTAACACTTTCCCAAACTGTGACGAATTTATATTCATGGATGTCTTTTCAGGAACCTAATTCTAAGTTTAAAAAAACTGACTCATAAGCTTCTCGAGATGTGTAAGAAATGTCCTATAGAACATTCATAAGATGACAACAAGAATAAAGCTGTTGGGTTAAAAAAACACAAAAAACCTGGAGAAATAAAAACCCACCAGAAAAGGTATTAATCTGCTCATGCCAAATTGCCCTGAGCAGCCTGAAACCTCCTTAGGTGAGGTTTCTACACAGACCATGTCTTGGTTTGTACAGATTTGCTGAGTTAGAACTCACAAAGTCCGACTCAAAAAGCCCTCAGGGGAGGATGCACTTGCTAGGGCATAGCCAGCAAGAGGGAAACTTGATTATTAAGATTTTGTTATTGAACCAGGCAATATCACTTTGTAAAAGTTTTGGAGCTCCCTGAGTCCAAGAAACAGGGTACATATTTCCCATGAAAAGGATCTTACATGTATTCAATACAGGCAGCATTCAAGGGACCTGGTGCTTGTCATACTGACCTGGACTCAGGCGATAACACAACATCTGATTTTATTATGAACCAGAACCCCAAATAACACTCAGGTACTTTAAGTACTAATAAGAATGGTTGAAAGTTAAAAAAAAGTAAAATATTTATAGAGCAACCATTATGGTTGTGCTTGCAGAGAACAAGAGAGAACCAAACCTCTTTTTTGCTGTTTTTTAAGCACCAAAAAGCTGCTTATTATCTGAGCTGCTTTGTAGGATTTTACAAATTGCTGGGTTACTCAGTAGATTTCTGAAAGCTTGAGAAATCATACTACAACATTTTTGGCAAATTTTTCATCTGTTGGTTAGTTTGAAGAAATTAGAAATTCTGCTTTCCTGGGCTTTTCAGCACCTCCTCCTTTCAGCCCTCCTGCAGATGAAAAATAGAATGATATAGAAAGACTGGCCAGGAGACAGAATATGCAGAAACACATCTCAGACCCTCAGGCTTTCAAACTGCAAAAGACAGGGATGAAAGCTCCAGACTTAAGTGCAGCCGTGCTGTTAGAAGATGTAGCCCCAAGATTGTGTGTAATGTCCAACTGAAAAATCACCCTTCCATTTGAAACTCCCAAGCTGCTCCCCTCTTCCTCCTCCTCACTGCCGAACTCCTCCAGTTTTAGTTTAAGACACAATTAAGTGCTTCCACCATAATTTAAGAGACCTTGCTCAGGCACTGTGCAGGAGCACTCAGAAGGAGACCTCCAGACAAACAAGAACTGTGATTGCTCTTTCTGTGTTAAGTCTTCTCTAAAAAGTATGTGGACATATAGACATATAGAAATTTAAGTCATTGCAGACTTAAGTGAAATCTGTACCTGCAATAATGGTCTTCAGCAGCTGACATAGGTTGAAGAGGAGTAAGCACAAAAAAAGCTCAGGTTCATTTCTGCCTTCAGAGTACACCCTTTTCTATCCAGCCTCGAAGTACAGATCCTCCCCCGCCTTGTCCATGGGGACCATTCAGTAGTCCCAGTGAGTTAACAGTGGCCAAAATCATGTATCTCAATGTAGTTTAATTGTGTTGCCTTTAATAATTGTCTTTGCTCCTAATGATTTGTTTTAATTTTCAGTACGCCTAAGACGGTCTGGCAGTGAGATTAGATGATTGCTGGAGGTCCCTTGCAACAGAAATATCCTGTCCTATCCTACCCTGTCCTGTCCTAGCCCAGCCTAGCCTAGCCTATATTGATTGCCAGCCCTAAATTCAGATCAGTACCTTATCAAGAGCTTCCTCTGGAGCTTCTTGCCTCTAAGGGCAGTTCTGGGAATGCAGCTTAAAGAGTCAGACATTGTGAGGGTGGGGGTGAGGAGCCCCAGCCTGATCAGAGAATTTTTTTTTGACATCCATCTGATGTTGTCCCTTATCTGCACCTCCTGTACAGACAGATAGATCCTGCTACATCATTTCTGTCCCCGACCACTATCAGTACACTTTGATTTACCAATTGCCTTATCTTTGCCACAGCCTCTTTTTACTCAATACATCCTGCAAGTTTTCAACCTCTGCTGGTCCCACAAGGGTTTCTCAAGACAGCATGTGCAAATAAAATCCCTCTCCCTCTCTCCCTCTCCCCCTCCCTCTCCCTCTCCCTCTCCCTCA
>VYXD01004928.1:247103-260572 GCA_013397195.1 Hylia prasina | reverse complement strand
TTTTTTCCTCTTTTTTTCCTCTTTTTTTCCTCTTTTTTCCTCTTTTTTTCCTCTTTTTTTCCTCTTTTTTTCCTCTTTTTTTCCTCTTTTTTTCCTCTTTCTTTCTTTCCCTCTTTCTTTATTTGATGTTACCTCTGTGTTCAGGTGCAAGAGACAAATTAATAGATCCTTACTGAAATATAAAATTGGAGAGTGAGGAATGTAAAGAAAGAGAGAAACATGTCTAATCCTGACTTATATAACACTGGTTTCCAACGTGTTGCAAATCTACTCATGTCCCTTTAAGAATACTCCTAGTTTATAAAAGCTAACAGCATTAAAAAATACAGTAATTAACATGTTCATAAAGTAAATGCTAATAATTTAACATGTCAAGCATCCTCATCCCCTCCTGAATCAATATGAATTATTAAAATCGACTCTTTAAGACCTTTGAAATCAACTCTCAAAGCATGCACTGACAATTACACCGTTGGCATACCAGAGCACCAAGTTACAAATTCATGTGTAAGACTGTCTGACACACTTGTTCTCTTTGATGCAAAAAAAACCCAAAAGCCAAAAAACCCCCTCCCCTCAAAATCTTATGCTTGGAACGGCATACTCTGCACACATAAGTGAAATTTTGTTTTTTTTTCTCTGAGATTTTCTAAGTTTCTTAGACATAAACCCTATTGAGAGATTATAGAGTAATTTTTCCCATTATGAAATTGTGTGACAATCCAAAATGTTCCTGAATCAATAAGGAACATAAAGATAATAAAAAATTAGTCTAATAAACTAAAAGTTAAATTTCCTAGATTTAGATTGGTTTCTCTCACAGTTTTTGGTCATAAGGAAGATATTTAGAAATTGATTTTAAATGTTATAAATAAAGAGTAACCCTTAGTTATTCCCATATTTACTGCATAAAAGAGCAGAATAAATATTGGGTTTTTTTTCATTTTTCAAACATCTGTGAAATAAAGATGGAATTATTAGACAGTATCTTACCTCACAGCCAACTCGAGACACTTTGGGAAAGGCTCACAAAGCCTCCTTTGTGTTTATATATGGAGACAAATGCCTGCAGGAGATGGCTGTTTCCTGGTCAGCCCATTGAAGGAAGATGGCAGATATGACCTCTTTTTTCATTTGTTACAGATACAAAATAAAGTTTTGCAATTCAGTACAAGACCCACGGCATCAGTTGTGGCTTTCAAATACTTATCCTATCAAATTGTGCAATGCTCATGTTAACATCTTGCTCCACTTGAACAATCAGATAATGGACTGGAGGCCAATAGGCCAGAGGTTGTTCTTCCTTTGGGAAAATGTTCTGTGCCCAGGAAGTTCACTGATAGCTGTTTTTCACACTGCCTTTGTACCCCACTACAGCCAGACTGGAGTTTCAACCCCCTGCAGATCAGAGCACAGCCCCCCTGTACACCATAAGCCTGGATTGACTCAGACCAGCTGGGAATCCAGCCCTTGTTTCCCATTTCTTGATCCACCTGATTGCAGTTGAAGTTCTACCTGAGCAATGCTAATCCCCCTCTTTACTGTAAGAAAGGAGGAAACTAATTTCAGAGAGGTTAAAATTTTACAAAGTTTGTGTACTCAGGAATAGTTTGTGAGGGGTTATATGTCTGATAGGAGATAAGAGCTCATGTACCTTGCTTTCCTAGCATGAGAAAAAGGTCTTAACCTCCTACCAGCCCTCTCGAAAACAAAATAAAACCCAAAATGACTGACCAACCCGAAAAAATTCAGTATGCTTCCTCAGATGCTTTGAGATTAGCACAAATTACAGGCAAGCAGGAGATGGAGGATTCCAGATCTGGGTCAGCTGCAGTTGGGGAAGCTTTTCATGGCTGTTGATAGGATAATAATTTAATATTGAGGGACATGTCTTTCTTCCGGTTCCTTGTGTATAGAAAAACCCTTTCACAACAGGATGAAGAACATGCATGAAAGATGTGGGTACAGTGCCACAATTTGTGATGACTTAAACCATTCCAGCTACACTTAAATTATTTTTGAGAACTCAGAAGTATCATTACGGCGAGACCTTAGCTGAATTCCTGTTTCAATTTCTCAGTTTGTAAGGCTGCACAGTAATCAGCTAGATGGGAGCACTTGTTGATCTAATAGCTGTTTCTAGAGATAAACAAAAGACACACTTCAAAGTTCCACAGAAGACAGGAAAGTTGAAACAAAACTCTTTCTATATATCCCTCGTTTATATTCTCACTACATGAATGTGAGATAACTTTTCTTTCCTTTTTTTTCTTTTTTTCTTTTTTTATCTATAAACCTTCAACTAACATTCCCAAAGATAGAGATGCAAAGTCAAAAGCTTCACATAAATGCAAGCAGAATTGCAAAAATGCAAAACATAAACAAAAAAGAATTTTAACTTTTACAGGATATTATTTCTTTTGCTCTTTCACACCACAATGCACATAAGGAGCAAGCATTAGGTTACAAGTTTACTTAAGCAGTCAGGGAAAACATATAAAAGCAAGAAACAAAAGACCAGGAGGAAAGCTTGGAAATAAAAGTGAGCCTCCTCAGCCTTGAGCAGTACCAGGAAGCATGAGCCGACTGGATTTTTACTTTCCCCACTGAGGGGGGATAATTGTCCCAGAGAGATGAGGTGAGGCTGGAGCCATGAAGAATGGGAAAGAAGAGAGACAAATGAGGGAGATGTTACAGGTGAAGGGGATGCGCCTTGGAGAGGAAACCTGAGTTGGTGACTGTAGATATAACCAAGTAGCATGATCCTTAAGCCACTCCTGGACTGTAATTATGTAATAGAAATAACAGTCCTGAAGGAGAGGGAGAGAGCAGAAATCCCTCAATGAGGGCAAAACACAGATGATGAAAACAATCTTCTGTAATGCATTTCAAATCCTACAAAAATATGAGACCCTAGAGCCGGCCAATATAAAACTCATCAATCGTTAGATGGGAATGTGACATTAAGTACAAAATGGGGGTTCAGTGGATTTATTTGCTATTTCTAAGATTCCTGATACTGTGAGTTGTTGTCTTTGACTGACCCTCTCAGGAGTTTAAAATTGCACTAAAATTGTCTTGCACTTGACAATTTGCTATGATTTAATTTTACACAATGTAAATAGGCACAACAGTATCAGAATGTGGTAAAAGGATTATCATCTGGAAAAGCTCACACTAGTGGCAAGGGAAGTGGACAGGATAGAAAACAAGGAAAAGCAAGATAGAGTTGTGGTGAGATTAGTTGATCATGTATAAACCCAGACCGAGTCTCTTCAATATAAGGAATTATTCTTTAGGGAAAGAAGCACGGATCAACAGAACATATTGTTCATATAAAGTCCATAACTCTTCCCCCCAAGATCTGGTGTTTAAGATTACATCTTTCTGTTTTGTAATGATGGCAATTTTCTCATTACCACATGAGGAAATTAGTGATGAAGTGCAACCTTAATAGGCATGCCTATAATTTAAACAAATACAGTATCAAGGAAAGGTATTAACATACATAACTTCGTAGTAATGTTCAAGTTTTGAGCATTTGCATTATGCAAAGAAGGAACTAGGAAAAAAGGCTAAAATTTGCCTTATGATTTTGTGTCGGCTTTGAGTATCTACTGACTTAGCAGAGGTGTGGCCAAAAGTTTGTCATTTCCACAAAAGAGTTACAGTGAGTGATATTTCTATTAGAGATGCAGACATGGTGAGCTATACCACATCTCCAGTGACAAACTATCTGCTGAGAAGAAAAATCATGTGGTTGTCATGCACGTCTGATCCTATAATTACACATGTGCATTTAGACACTGTTGAAAGAAGGGGCTTCTGTGAGAGACAATTTTTCTAGCAGGACTGCACTTGAAAACCTCTGTCCATTTTAGGGTACGAAGACAAATCCTAAAAGATTTGTTAGCAGAATGGTCTGGTATTATCAGATAGGGAAATTAAAAATAGAGACAGAAAGGAGATGAAGTCAAACAGCAGATTGTTTAGAAGATGAGAATAAAGAAAAGGCCAATGTCCTTTGAATGTGACCACAGGTCTGAAGTGGGTTAGCACAATGGGGCAACCTAGAAGTTTGCAAAATTGACTTTCAACTGGCTTACTTTTGGCTATGGCAGTCTTTCAATGCCATCTGCCTTGAAATTTATTGTCAGCCAAAGAGGACCTGTCATCTCTGAAAATCAACCTGTCTTTACCCCCTTCTTCAAGACTCTGTACACAAATTTAACTTACATCTGGTAAGTTAACTGACTGCAGAGTGCAGACATATAACAAACTTAAATTCAAGCTGTAAACCACTTCTGATTCTTCTGCTGCAGTGAACAGAAGAATCAGAACTTTTGTCTCACCTGTACATTTTATACACAAAATACTTATTGTTTATTGCACATCAGTGAAGATCTAGGTCATAAATACTGGGATGGAGGGACAGAGAAGGAATAATAAATTTCAGCAGAGCTGTGTCTCATGGTTCTACACTTCCTGGAAAAGCTTTCATTGAACACCATCATCTTCATGAGCTGATATGGTCACTCTTCCAGCATGTGATATAAAAAGCAGACTTATTCCAGCACCTGATGCTGTTAGGTCTGTGAAAAAAAGATATGAAGAAGACCTTGTTATCACCCCTCTGACTGATGAGAAGGAAAATGTTTTTTAAGCCATTTTTGAGAAGTGCTGCATGCTGCTGTTACAGAGCTTGGGAGTGAAAGTCTGCCAAGGCAGTCACCACATTTACACATTAGGAAAATGAGACATGGAGAAATGTCTAAATGTCTGCTGGAGTAGAAAGAGAGAGAATCATTCTGCCTGAGCTTAGGCTTGTCTTAGAGCCCTTCCCAAACATCATGACTTTAGAACTTGTCTATGTGAAAAGAAGACTCAAATCCTTCCTGATCTCTTTGACGTTTTCCAGTGAATCAGATGAACTTCAGGTGCCACAATGTCATCAGCAAGAGTTCAGTCCTCAGTTCTTGCAGGCCGGCTGGACTGTAAATTCCACTCTGTCTTCTCTCTGGTCCATTCTACCAAGGAGCCAAGAGTGCCAAGCCATGGCAAATTGCAAAATGAGTTCCAGAGGGCAGAAGACTTTGGGGAGAGTTTTCAGAGCAGATTAGCAATCCTTCAGGACTTGCGCTTATGTGCTACGCTGAGCTACTGGACTTTCATGACCTTGATCTTGTCCAAATCCACCACAGCAAGGTCTGTAGCTGCAGATAAACTCCTTTGGAGTAAAGGAAGCCAAGTGAGATGAATCACACTGACTGAGGTTAGGAACCTGGTTCTGGGAGGTTCCATATGTTGGAACCAGCTGATGACAGGGAAAAGGAACAAAACACACACACAGATGTTTGGGCTGTCACTGCACAAAAGATGTTGAGATGCTGGTGAAGGGGCTAGGAGAGGACACCTTCTTGCTCTTAATGACTGTCTGACAGGAGGCTGTAGCCAGATGGGGTTGGTCTATTCTACCAGGCAACAAGTGACAGGACCAGTCACTTGTTACCTGGGCCTCAAGTTATGGCAGGGAACGTTTAAGGGTATTAGGAGAAATTTCTTGTCAAGCCCTGGAAAAGGCTGTCCAGGGCACTGTTGGAGTCACGATCCCTGAAAGTCTTCAAAAGCAGGTGGAGGTGGCACTTGGGGACATGTTTTAGTGGCAATTTTTAGAGCATAGTGGCAATGGGTTAATGGTTGGACTGGATGATCTAAGTGGTTCTGTGATTCTTTCCCACACCTTTCTTGGCGAAATGTGATGTCAGTGAGAGAGCCTGGAGACAAGATTCCAGGAAGCAGAAGAAGTCACAGGCTTTCCAACTTTCTACCACACTAACAGGCAGAGTGTCAGCTCAGAACTGGAGGAAATGTACCACACTGGCTCTCCTCTGCCTCCTGTGAGCCAGACTCCTTTATCCTATAGGAAACAAATGTTTTCTATGAATAAAATCAGTCAGCCAGGCAAGAAGACATTAAATACCTTCTGCTTCCCACCACCACCAGCCCAACCAGGAGGGATCATCTCAAAATCACTCCTGCTAGGAAAATATTTCATGCATCTCCCACTGCTCTTTTATTTTTCCCCCCGTAGAAACGTCACTATTTGAAGAAGAGGAGCCTCCATTAAACAATTTGTTCTGTTCTTACCATGGCAGAGTTTTATTTGTCTATCTTACCATTTTCCAAGCAAATTTTCTAGCTGGCCTGTGTTTAAAAGTGTGTCACACCCCTTAACATAAGCCTCACAGCTAGGTAGTACCCAAAATGTAAGAAAACAAAGTTACTGCATCTCTGACTGTAACCAGCTCCATCCTGAGTCACCATCCCCTGTGATTTCACTTTCATTACCAAATCCTCTGTTGAAATATGAGCCCTAAAGACTCAGAGCCTCACACTGTAACAGAAAAATAGTGTACTTCTCTTGGAGCCAGCTACGTGTGACCATTCTGGTGTTTCACTTGGCGATTTTTCAGTTGAAAATATTAGGTTAAATGGTAAGTGTATTCAGGATGTGATGGTATCTCCCACAAATATAGTTCAAAAACGTTTTAAATCTTCTCCAAGGAAATTCTTCTTTTCAAAATTTTTTAAAAAACCTCCTTTCTTTTCCAGCTAAATGATAAGCATGGGTGTTATTTCCAGATAAGACGTTGGCACAAGTGTACAGTGATTGAATAGGCTTTGCTAGAACACAGCGATGAGCTAAATTCCCTCAGTTGTCTGCAGTTTTGTGGAAAAGTTTCATTTCATTTTGATTTTCTTAGATGTAGAACAGTTTGGGTTGGAAGGGACCCTAAAGACGATTCGGTTTCATCCACTCTTCCACAGAACAGGAGCACCTTCCACAAATCCAGGTTTCTCCAAGCCCCATCCTAGCCTTGTTCAGAAAAATGTCTCTTTTACCTCTGCATATACCCTTCCATCATACCAGGACAACACAGACAGATGATCCCAAAGAACAAAATCTTTAGAATTTTTCCTGTCCTAAAACAAAGAGCTTAATGACAGTTTTAAACCAAAGACCTATTGAGATTTAAATGTCCTACCCACATTTTGCTGAATTTTTCTGGTATCTACCCCAGCTGCACGGCTGGGAGTCTGGCACCAGCAGGGTTTTTTTTCTGCTCAGCTTCCAGCAAAATTCTTCTCTTGACTATTTTAACAGTTTTGTCTTCAGGGAATGCCGTATTGTTTCTGACTCTGAGGAAGGATGGGCAGTTTACAGCAGAGAGCCCCAGGGGATGTGTGTCTGGCACCTTTGCTGTATTATAGTCACTGGTTATGTGGATGCTAATATGAGGGGTAGCTTCCCTCTGCCTGCATCTTCACTCTTGGAAAGAGCAGACATGCAGCTGTCATCATTAAGCTGCAGAAGAGCTATCAATTACAGCAACTCATGAAATCCATACAACCACCTCAAAGAAAGCTAGAACAAGCACATTTCTTCCTATGTGCCATTCTGTTTCCATGTCCACTAACTACAGAGGCTGCTGAGAAAAACAGAAACACAACTGTCTCCTCACTTCAAGTGAGATCATTCAGTTCAGTAGGCAAAGGAAATAAACAGCTGAGAGAGCACTGAAGTGGAGTTGTGTTTTTCCTTTGGAACTGCTGTTTAAAATGTGTATACTGTGGAAGATGCTTATTTACTGCCTTTAGAATAGCTCTTGCACTCAGAGTGAATTTTATTGTGTTGCTCTCACAGTCCTTAGAGAACAGCAGGGAGTAGATACGTTTTTCACACAAAGCTTTTTGAGAAGCCTCTTGAGATCCAGGCCTTCTTTAACAGCTCCTCTCCATCTTTTGGGTGCACTAGGCCATGTATCACCACCTTCCTCACCCTGAAGTCTGTAAATTTAGTGAATTAAGGAAAGCTCTTAAAAAAACAAAACAAAACAAAACAAAACTAAACAAAACAAAAACAACCAAACCAAAACAAAACCCACCAAAAAACTAACCATATATCTTCCTTCTGGAAGAAGAGTAGATAACAGACAAGTGGCTTCAGATAGTAGTGTAAGATAGAGCACTTCATGCAGAGTTTTCACAATGCTGCATCCTCCCATCCACCTCCTTTAAAGTTTCTTTGACTTTAAGTGCACATGGCTTTTCAAACATCTTTTCTGGTGCTTTCTGCTTTAGCCTGCACCTTTGTGGGGACAGCCAGGACACTGTGGTAAATTAAACCAATGGAACTATAGGGCCATAAGTTGTAGTCATAACTGGGGTGCAACAGGAAATCAGGGAACACCCAATGTGCTTTACCATCAATTCCCTGCCTGTTTTCCACCTTGTCTTTGTGCAGATGACACATGGGATTATCTTGAGATGACCTGGGAGAAGCTGGTTTACTGATTTCTTACTCTTTACAGCAAAGTATTTGACTAATTGGTGCAGCAAAGTATTTGACTAATTGGTGCAGCATTTCTCCAAGTGGGGATTTTAGATGATCCTAGAGATAGCCCAGCTCAAAAAGTCCCTACTGTGCCCAGACCAATTCACAGATACTACTTTCTGCAGCTTCACATAAAAAAGACACTTGTGAATTGTCAGTAGAATCTATCCTTACAGACAGAGAAATTGTCACACAGTGAAGTATTTTGCACTTAGTTTGGAATCATAGCGCATATATTTTCAGCAATTCAACTTCAATGGGTCTGGTATGATCACGCAGGACCATTGGCTGGCTGGGCATAAGGACTGAGGAGAGCAGCAATCTGAGACTAAACTGCTCATCAGGGTCAACATTCCTGTAACTGTTATCATCACTCTTAAAAGCATAAGGAGTTATTTTTCTTTTAGAAGGTGGCATGTCACCAAACACCTTTATTCAACATCAAGTCATTTTATCCAAGATTATCTTGAAGATTGCATGTACTATTTTTTGTGTAGTGCTTTAGAAAATAGGAAAGAAGTCTGAAGAACTTCAGCCCTTAAGACTCAAGTTATTTGCAAGCTGCTGGGGAATTATACATGAATGGCCTTAGGCATCTTGCATGTTCAACAAATTCTGTATTATCTCATGGAAAAGTCAAGCACATACACGTGTAGGTATGTCTGTGTGTGTGAGCACAGAATGAGAGATATTAATGATATATATGACTAAAAAGAGGGAAAGGAGATTCTTTTTCCTAAAAAATAAGGCTCTGCATTTGCTCAGTGCAGTGCTATTCCAGCTTAGAACAAGTTCCAGAAGATGAATTAACTGACTTTTTTTTTTCTTCCCCCTGGCCTGGAACCTTTCATGAGTGTTTGGGAAATGCCATGAAGGAATTTGCATGCATGGAGCTCTCCAAAAAGTGAAAAATGATGCTTCACACTCCTGTCTGAGGAAACTGGACTATATCTGTTCTAGGGGAGATGGAATATGTAACACATACGTTCCTGCAGGAGAGGAAATTCATTTTAGTTAATGGAGACCTCAAAAATCAGGTGCCAAAGACATTAATCAGCTAAATATCGTTCCATGGTGTTGGTTTTACCCACCAGCCTGTGCTCCTTAATGTTTCCATTTAGTGCGTGCAACATTTAACAGCCAGGACAGTATCAGAACTCAAGTTAGAAAACTGCTGGCAATAGAAGGTGCTGGATCCTGTCATTAAAAAAAACATTGGTTCCCTTCCTATTACCCAGAGAATAATAAAGGATTTTTTTTTTTTTTGACAGGGAAATATACGTAAAATAAATAAACTGTCAGGACTGACTTTCTTTCTTTCAGGGCTTGTGTTAATATATGGAAGCAAGATGGAATTAAATGGAAATGTGGCTGAGACATGACACTCTGCTTCCATGTCAGTCACAGGTAATGTACGATGTAACATCCTTAAGAAAATATCACAGAGTTTAAGATGAATGGGTGATAATTTGAGCATCAGAAGCCATGAATTCAAACTGAATTTTTTTGTCCTCTCCTGTCCACTGGGTTAAGTAATGCCTAATACTGAATGCATCCCTTCCTAGACACCAGAGAATCCACGAAATCCCCTTGAATGAGCAATGCCCTCTTTACTGTATTGAGTTTAAAGTATTTCTGATTTTACCTTTCTTTTAAAAATATTTTTAGCTCTGGATATTTAATATGTTGATTTTTTTCCCCTTCTTTTTTGGGGGAGTGTTAATCCAGTGCTTTCCACCACTCAGCTGATTCTTACCAAGGATGCTGTGAGGATGTTTTCTAGCTCAGCATCACCGCTCTGTCAGATCTGCAGCTGATGAATGGATCCAGCAGTTATTAAGGGGGACTGACAGGCACAAGGATCATTCAAGCCTCATTTCCTGAAGAAATAGGGCTAAAAATTGTTCAGTAATTATCCTTAATTGTCCAAGATGCATCTCCCCTATTCAGTGAGGAACATTTAATATGATATTTATGTTTTGGTGCTTTTTTACCTACAAAAATAAAATAATCTTTTATCCTCACCTCACATCTTCCCAGTGGTTCCTCCAAGAACCCCCTCAGAGAGCCATCTTTGGCATTTCTCTATTCAGATTCCTTGAACATGAATACTTAGGTTTCTTTTAAAAGCAAGATAATCTTGAACAACAAGAAAATAACTCTTGGATAATTTAGCTAACTGTCCGCCGATGGCAATACCAGAAAAAATTTCCTCAGGCAGGTGAAATAACTGAGTAACTGAGCCTTCTAACAACCAAAGTGAGGATGGACTTAAGTTCTCAAAGCCAGCAGAACCTGGGCATGGAACTGGCTTTATCAATCCCTAAGCAAGCTGAAACCATCCACCCAAAATTCTTGAGTGTCTCTTTTAACTAGGCCATGAAAAATAAACAAGTTTCTCATGTCGACAGCTGAGATTAACCAGGAGGTAAAGCAGCAAGCACACCTCTGCTTTTAGGAAGTGTTGTCTGAATATGTCAGGAAATCATAGAATCACAGTCACAGAATGGTTTGGGTTGGCAGGGTCTTAAAGAACATCTCCTTCCACCCTCTACCATGGGCAGGGACACCTTCCACTATCCCAGGTTGCTCCAAGCTCTGTCCAACCTGGCCTTGAATACTAACAGGGATTCAGGAGCAGCCACAGCTTCTCTCAGTATCCTGTGCCAGGGCCTCACCACCCTCACAAGGACCACTTTTTCCCTAATATCCCTTCTATCTCTGCCCTCTGTCAATGGGAAAACATTCCCTCTTTTCCTGGCCCTCCAGGCCCTTGTCCAAAGTCCCTCTCCTTGGACACCCTTTTGGATGTTGAAGAGGAAGATGCTCAAAGGCATCAGAGTCTCCTCAGAGCTTTCTCATTCCTAGGAGGAACAAGCCAACACAATACTGAATGTAATCTGAACATATTTAGATGCCCAGTTCCCACTGAGAGTCAGTCCTGGTCTCCAGTGACTGACAGTTATGGATTGCAGGATCAGTTGCAAAATTTCTGTATATATTTGTACCTTTAAATGTACTCAAATTACCATTTATGAGGTAGAATTCAATTGCAGCTAAGCATCTAACATCAGCTGCATATTTCTGTGTATTGCAAGTGGTTTTTTATTTTTTATAGAGTTAAAGAAAACAAAACAAAAACCCACAATACTAACAAGAACAAGGTCTAAACCACATGACTTCATCACGAAATTTGCTTAAAATTTGAAAGAGAACAGAATGAAATCTCCCAGTCCTTTAATTTCCATTTAAACTGGATATGGCCACGCAACCAGTGTTGGGGAGGAGCAGGAAAGAGGGATGTTTCTTCCTGTGGGTGAAAGGGAAGACATGACTCTTCAGTGGGAAGCAGTGCATGACTACACCTCAACTCTGTAAAATGGGTTTTAAAAGTGGTCTTTGAGATAAACCGTGATCTTTCTTTAATTTTAGTCCATCTTTTCACAGCTACTGACATATAAATATTTCATCCTACAAAGAGATTGACATTACATGGCTTGATTGCACTGTAAATAGGACCCTAAAAGCGGTTTTCTGATATTCTGGCAAGTAAATTTAAAGAACTCCAAAGAATTATTTCCTTGGGGAAATGTGAGGGGAAGCAGAGGGGTTAAAGATATTTACTGGTGAATAAAGAGAGATCAGAACAGTGTCCTCCAAAGGGGCAGGGCAGCAGCACTTCACTGGAGTCAAACAGAAATAACCAGGACTGAAAAGACCATGTGGGAAAGATTTAGAGGAAAAAAATATATGTACTTTTGATTTTGCAAAGGAGAATACACAGCAGGGATTTAATGGGGTGAAACAGCAAGGAATTGAAGAGAAATATCTTTTTGTGAGTTCCTGTTTCAGTTATTCAGTTTGTTACAAGACCAGTGTTTCCAGGAAAGGATTTCCAGCTATGACAAAATTATATTTAATCATATTCTCTGGATTTCAGCCTAGCTCAAAAGAAGCAAAAGTGCTGAATACAGAAGAGAAATACATATTTTAAGTGTAATTTTACCATTTCTATATTTCTGTATTTCTAAAAAGATAAGAGTCCAACAAGTAACCTATTATTTTCTTTGAGAGTCTTGGCTTATGACATTTTCAAATAACTCAAAATTTTCAACATCTGTCTCTAATTAAGCAGCATTTTTCTACTAGGAACAACGATTACAGTGTCTGAAAGTGCTGTTATGTAGATATGATTCATATCTCCCTCCTAAGAAGATTGTCTTATGTCCTGAAATTTGAGATTTGTAAATCCTTTAGCTAAACATTTATATCTGCTAGAATTGTGCAGGTGCTTAACTTTGCAATGTTTTACTGAGGTTGATCTGTAAATGTATAACAGACGTCTAAGTGTTCTGCAAGCCTGGGAACTTTTCCGTCAAGGCTTTTCCAGTTTCAGGTAATACATTGAGTTCTGTCTCCTGTGCCATACATTTTATACTAAAAAAAAAAAAGCTTCATGTGAAAAATTACCTTTCTACATTGACTGCCAACCACTTTCCTCAAATTATAAAATAAGCAAAGAAAGATGTTTAATTGAAAATAACAAAAAGTAAAGGAAAAATGTTTATTTAAATTTTAATTTTAGGTAAGCATGAAGGTCTGTTGGTGTGACTTTGGTAGTTTTTGTCACTTAATAAAAAGTACCTTTTCCTAAGTTTTACGTAGGTATCTATACACTTTTAATGTGTATATATATATATACTTTTTATTTATGTATGTATATATACACACTTTCTGTGTATGTATATGTATATACACATATACACACTTCTAATGTATGTGTGTCTGAATATATATACACACACATATATATGTATGAATGAGTGCATTTTTTGTATTTTCCTATATTGTCACAGAATCACAGAAAAAGCTGAATTGGAATTGCACCATAAAAATCACTGAGTCTGACTCCTGGCCCTGCACAGCACCAGGAGTCACCCCATGTACTTGAGAGCATTGTCCAAAGACTTTTGAACTCGATCAGGATTGATGCTGTGCCCATTCTCTGGGGAGCTGTTCCAGTGCCCAAACACCCTCTGGGGGAAGAATCTTTTCCTGATATCCAACCTAAAGC
>VYXD01004928.1:233890-247040 GCA_013397195.1 Hylia prasina | reverse complement strand
CCCCAGGTCCCTTTCCATGGCACTGCTCTGCAGCATCCCATCTCCCAGTCTGTCCATACATCCAGGGTTGTCCCATCCCAGGTAAAGAATCCAGCATTTGCCCTTGTAGAACCTCACTCGGTGATATTCCATCTCTGATTTGTTGAGGTCTCTCTGCAGGGCCTCTCTGTCCTCGAGAAAGTCAACATCTCCTCCCAGTTTTGTATCATCTGCCAACTTGCTCAGTTTCCCTCCCATTCCTGCCTCTAAATCATTAATGATGATGTTGAAGAGCATGGGGCCAAGGATGGAGCCCTGTGTAATCCCACTAGTGACAGGGCACCAGATTAATGTCACCCCATTCACTACCAACCCAGGCTGTTCTGTGATTCCATGACTCTGTATTTCTGTGATTCTGTGATATTATGCATTATGGAAAACAGTATCAACAACATACCATGTGTTCTGTTTATTTCTGCATACAGTTTTCTGTGGTGAATTTATCTGGAGATTAAGATGAACTCCTTCCTGACAATTCAATGCTGCTTGCCAGAAATTTGATGGCAAAATGATACATGACAGTCCCATGTCCTTCCCTCACCTAAAACAGTACATAATCCCAGTATACAAACTTGGAAAGGACACTGTTGTGCTTTAAATGCATATCTGTACTATTTTAATTAAAAAGAAAGTCAAGTCAGTTATTAGAGTGGTTTAGTGCAGTGCACTGAAAGGATTAAAAACAAATAGGTAATAGGCTATTATCTTATTGAACTATACAAAGCCACTGTTAATATTGCCAAGAATCATCTATTTAACTCTTAGAGCTGAGTGGGCTTTTTGCACCATTTTTAATCCTGTTTTAGCACATCATAAAAATTACAGCACAGACCTGCAAGTTTGTTAACATTTCTCAAGTGTTTCCTTTCTCATTTTGGAGCAGGCAGGTTTGATGGAGAGGCATGGAAGAACTTGTGTTACTCACACCTGCATATCTACCAATGCCATATCAACTCACAGCCACAGGCCTTGAAGCTTGGCAGAGCTTCACTGGTAAGAAACTACTCTTGCCTTAATTGTGTCTTGTGTCCTAATTATTTTCCCTGGACACTTGGTGGAAAACGCAAAAGTAAATTTTTTACTGTTTCTCAATGAGATGGTTACTTTTAAAGTAGATTAGGAAAGAGTAACTCTGAACAGCACATTATGATCAGAGAAAAATAATAATATTTAGCATTGCTGAGCAAGAATTGCCATACAGCTTCTCCATATGTCTTAATATGACCAAGTGCCTTTTTTCTGCACCAAAAGCATTTGTTATCAGTGTGGCATTACCTCGTAGAATAAAAATTGGTGCTTGGCTTTTTTTGGCCTAAGTTAATGTTCCCATTCATTGATTTATAGATGGGTTAATCACTTTGAGTTGTGTCTGTCTACAAACAGATGAGCCCTTGACATGGATGTGTGACAATGTTGGGTGCACAAAAATGTTTTTGCAGTAATGGAATCAATTGCAGTCTGACTAATTTCAGAAAACTTCTATGGGACATATTGAAAAATGTTAATACTTAAAAAAAGATGTATCAAAATATTTTGATATAAGGAGATTGAATTGTACTCTGTGAACCTGTGAGAATCTGGTGATCCTGGAGCGAAATTTCCTGTTTCTGGACCCTGAAAGGATGAGTTAGTGAGTGAACTTCAATTTGAGGTGGGGTTTTTTTGGTCACATATTTAAACACTACCAAAATACCATTTTTGAACACTTAGAGAAAGGAAATATTTGGAATTTTATTAACTTATATTTTTATGTGGAAATTCGAATACATTTGTAGCTTAAAATATATGAGCAAGTAAAATTTTTAAGCTGTTAAAATAAAATTCTTGGTTTGGGGCACACTGGTGTATTCTTCACTTTGATTTGCAAATTTACTTGAAGTTTTGAGTTTTAATTCCTCACTGGAATGAAAATGGTGAAAATAAATATCATGAATGCAGTTTCTCACCACTTTTGTGCCTGACACATTACTGAAGAAAGTATTTTTGCTTTGTACCAAACAAAGGTTTTTTTTCATGAAAAGTTTTGTCTTGAATGGCTTTTCCCCCCCTCTGGTGTACATTATCTTGTTGCCTTCTCCCTCAAGTCTTGTGGATAACAAATATATTCTCCTCCAGGACCTTCAGAAAGGCATGCACTGTGAGTGAACTGAAGTAAAGGATGAGTTAAGGTGAAGAAGAATTATTTAATTTGTGGTGTTTTCCAGTTTTATGAGCTTGCTGTAACATTAGGCCTATCTTCTTTGTCCATGTGATTATTTTTTAAACATTTTAGAGAAAGGAAGATAAAAAGATACCCCTAGGCATTGTTTTATAATCTAAACAACATTATAATATTTAATATGGAGAGTTGCAAAGGAATAAGGTTCCTCAGTAGAATGCTAATACTTAAGAGGAAAGACTTAGAAGCATTTCAGAACAGAACCTGATGCAGATTGAGAAATGAATTTTATATTTGTAGCCATTGCTAAAAAAGAGATCTCTTCTAAACTTTTTGACATATTTAGCCTCAAACTTTGAAAGTCATCCTGTTGGTTTAAATCAAACTGATCATTTAGGTAAAACTAAGAGACATTGAGGCAAATATCAATCATGAATATTAGGCCCTCTCCCATAGAAGGATAGGGATGAAAGGTAGAAATCTGGACTATAAAAGTAGTTGATGACATTTTAGGCCCAGTAACTTCCCTGCACTTACTTAAGTGTGACCGTTTCAATGTGACCATGCTCTAATGTGATTATTGCCATTTATGTGGTCTGGTGAACTTGCAAGGAGCCAAAGTGTCTTCAGTGCTGCTCCCTTTTGGCCCCTGACAACGCTGACCCACATCAAAGCCTTGAGCATGTGTGCCAAAAGCTCCAGACGTGATAAAGTGTATGTGGAAAATATGCAAATCATCGTCAGGAAGAAATTTCCATTTCTGTACCAGTAGTTTGCAGTTTAATCCTTTCGTCTTGAAGATTTCATTTCCTTGGAGAAGGGGGAGGAAGGCGAAGGATAATCACTCTCTAGTTCCAATTCTGTTGTTGCAGAGCCCTGATACTGTGATCCCATTTCTCAAGCTTTTTTGACTTTGATAAAAGCCTGCGACTTGCTGAACTTGCTCTCACTTTAAGCATAGCTATAGAATTATGGATTTCCTGACAAAATGATTAATATTTCTATGTCTTGCTCTCCCTTTATGAGAGAATATGTGTATGTGTGGAAACCCAATAAGCTCGCTTATAAAGTGTTTTTATGCAACTTCTATCTAAAAACTTCTATCTAAAAAAGATTTTTTGTCTCATAAACTTCCAGGAGAAATGGCTCAGATGATCTCTGCCTTGCTCTGATAGACACAAGAAGTAATACAGGTCAACTAATTAGTGTTTTTGCTGTATTTGATGACAATAGTTCATCTTGAATAGGAAAGAAAAAAAATGCTTTATGGCCTTCATGCATTTACTATATTCTTTATCATAATTTGAAAATCTGTTGCAATCAAATACTCTGTGTTCTGGATACA
This sequence comes from Hylia prasina, assembly GCA_013397195.1. NCBI lineage: Eukaryota > Metazoa > Chordata > Aves > Passeriformes > Sylviidae > Hylia > Hylia prasina. The sequence continues at coordinate 243,498 of VYXD01004928.1, read as the reverse complement.
AAAAACATTTAGTTGGAAAGAAAACTATGCTGTAGCTGGAGAATGGTTCAATCATTTTAATGACTTAGAAGCTGGGGCCAAACTTTTAAAGTCACATGGGAAAGCTAAGACAAAGCCAAGAAATGTATATCTTGGTGCAATTGTATGAACCAGACGTTTAAGAAACATACCACAGTTTTACAGTTTTCCGTGGGTCAGCTGCACTGTGGTTATTATTGACGTGTTCACTTCTAGTCCACACTCAATAAAATGTAATGAAAGTTTCCGTAATGATCTTAGTTACTGATTAAGACAAGACAGAGGATCCCATACCAGCAGCAGACTAAGAGTTCACAAGGGTGGTCTCTGTATGGTAACTCTGTAAGCCATGGAATACTGGTTTGATGTTTGACCTCTCAGTCTGGAGAGAAGAGCATGAGTCTGCTCCTCCTTTCTTTTACCAGGCACTTCCAAAAGGTGAGCTCTTAACTCTGGTGTTGGGAAAGAGGGCCTGAGGGCTGCTGACCCTGCAAAATAAAATCTAAACTGATATTTCAATAGTGAAGTGTCAAGGGTTTTCAGTAGTCCTTCTGGGTCAGTGTTCATGTTTTCCTGGCATGGACAGGCTGGCCTTCAGGACTTCCCCTTCCCTCCCCTCACACACACACACAAGAAAACATTAGATATATGATGATTTCATTGAAGAGAGTAACAAAATAAAAATTCGATGCACCAATTCCAGAGAAAGGAATATTGATAAAGATTAATTTTATAGAGGTGGTATCCTCCAAAACCTCTTGCTTTACTCAAAGATCCAAATTTCAGTGCTTGAGGCAGCAAGGGTAATAATATGCTCAGTCCATCTGTTTCTCAGAAGTACACAAGTAGGAAAACAAGGACAATGAAGGAGAAGAGTTGTACCATGTTAAGGAAAACATAATATTTTAGGTTTTTCCTGAGGAACTGATTTCCCAGTATTTGTGCCTCTCTAGCACCCAGACATCATTTCCCATGCCATGTCAGACTGCCGCATCCAGCTACATCAGGTTGTCTTCCCCTCCACTGTCAGACATCCCTGTAGGGAGAACAAACCACAGCAAATGCTCTGACCTACACTGCCTGATCCCTTCCTCATTGCCTTTTATCTGCTGGAGTGCCTTCTGTTTATTTATTCATTTATTTCTCTCCTGAGACCCTTTGGAGATTTGTGGTTGATGATGATTTGTTTGATGTAAAAACCTTTGCATTGGGGTCTGGAGTAAATTTTATGTCAGCAAGAGAATGAAAGAATAGAATGAAGTCAGTGCTAAAAGAAGCCAAAGGCTTCTTTAGAAAAGTTCCAGCTCTCTGTTCTATGGCTATAGATTTTCAACAGAAAAACAGGCAGTATAAAACCAATGAACAGAAAAAAAGCATTTTGAAGAAGACTTAAAAAATAAAACATGTCCTTAACAATAGTTTTTATAATTTAAGCCTAACAGTTAACTCTACTGAAGATTTATTCAAGAGTTTTAACCTTTTAAATAATATTAAGAATGACTGGATTGAACACTACCCTGAAATAGATAAAATCCATAATGATTTTATTAATATAAGGCAAAATAACTTCTGCAACCCAGCTCTAAAATATTACTCTCACTGCAATGGCAGAACTTTTTTTAATGTTTATTTTATATTCTGGGTATAAACAGGCAGTTATATATTTGCAAACATCAGAAAGTAGCTATGTAGGAGGAACAAAATTTAACTAACCCTGGTGTGACTCCCTGCGGCTCCCACTATAGAACTGGGAACTTCCTAAGCTGTGTAGAGTTAGGTTCTCTTCAGATCTAAGACACGCTTCTCTGGAAGTTCATAAAATCATAGAATGTTTTGGGCTGAAAGGGATATTAAAGATATTATCGTTTCAAGCCCCTGCCATGGGCAAGGACACCTTCCATTAGACCAGACTGCTCAAAGCACCATCCATCCTGGTCTTGGAGGGCTGTTTTTTCAACTTCCTCAGTATCAAAGACTCATCCACTGTACCTGCAGTGAGGTTAAGTGTGAATTTCTCCTATGACAGCAAGATACTTCCTGGATGGGTTCTTATTGGAGACCTTTCAGGAAGTCAGTCACAAAAGAATCCTTCTCTTTTAATGTCCTGCTCATCATGTCTCGTGGGAGAGTTCATTTCTTTAATTTGTACTCCCTATTGTTTTGTCTTAGTTTCGGTAGGAACAAAGTAATTTGAGGTCTGAATGACATAATCTTTCTGCCCACAATATGTTAGAAGGTTGAGTTTGTATCAGTTCCAATACTTTAACTTACTCCACAGTATATGGATTGTCCTGGGGGAACTAAGTCATTCTTAACAAAATTTCCAGCTATAGGCATTACAAAGGCCCTACAATTCAATATTGCGATTTGGACCAGGCTTCTGTCAAAAACTTCCTCAAGCTCATTTATGAGCAACTCAGAAATTTGATCTGTCAAGCTTATGGCTTAAATATGAAGATGTGGTGTGACCAAACTCTCATATAATTAACAAAAGTCCCTGTCAGAAAGCTAGGACTGCAGTCTGAAATTAATTGTCTTGGAATACTTTGATTTTTGAAGTACTATATGGCTTGTCTTATTCCAGTAGTTATGTCAAGCAGTTCATCCCTTTCCCAGATGTCCAAGTAGGAATATATTTCGAACAGCTTGGAATGAACTGGTCTCTTCCCCTCCTACCTCTATTTATCTTCTGCAAGGGTGTACCCTCAAGGTGTCTCTTTTCCTTGCCTGCTCTGCTTTTGCCCAAGTACCTCTCATGCTGACCAGGTTCCTGATGTCCTTGGACATATTTAGCCAGAATAGTGGTTTTGTAGGGTTGGTTTTTGTCCCTTTTTACGCTCCCAAGATAGCCTCTGCTTTCAGTGATCACGGTGTTATAACTTAACAGACTACATCTACAGTGGTACTATATATCCTTTATTCACATATCACAATGCTTCTGGCATTTCTGAGAGCTAACTTGGCCTTCTCTTGTGTGACTGTCAGCTATAACAGAAGAGTGCATTGACAGCTGGATGTATTTCTTGGTAGATAATAATAATATCTTACACATACAAGGCAGCTTGGCAGAGGATTTCCATATCTTTTCATGTTTTCTTTAGTTTCCCCCAGTTGAGAATCTCATATGCTAGTTTATTTTCATATTTCCAATGTGTAAAGTTGTCTAGATGAGGAAGCAACTTCATACATCTCATTTCTTTACACATGGCACTGCAGACTCAGTAGCATACACTGAATTCACACTGAAAATGGCTTTTAGTCATGTTGTGGAATTACAGAATGGTTTGGGTTGGGAGGGACCTTAAAGCTCACACAATTCCATCCCCTGACATGAGCAGGGATACCTTCCAGTAGACTGGGGTGCTCAGGGTCCCATCCAACCTGGCCTTGAACACCTCCAGGGGAATGTTTGCATTTCAAGAGGTTCTCCTGATGTGTTTTGAGACATCATTTAGGTGAATCAAGTAACTCCTTTAGGGAACATATTTATTATTTTTTATGTTGACATAACAAGGATTCAAAGACATTGAATGACTTTAGAAGATACTCACTTTAAAAATCCTAAAACTAAGAATAAACTAAAATAATTTCTGAGATGGTATTTGCTATAAAAATTCTATTCTTGGGGGTGTCTGGGAAGCTGTTGGAGCAGATAAAGCGTTCAATCCTTCATACTTCAGCCAGTTGCAATCTCATCTCAATTTTGTTTGTATTAACTTTCAAATGTATTCAGCGAGTGGCTGTTGGGAACAGATGGGGCTGTGATTGTGACCTGCCACAGCTTCTGTCACGCTGCCTCTGTGGGTTATGCACGGATGTAGGTGGATTTACATACATACATAAGCACTGAGCTAGAGACAGCGATGAGCGCCTCAAAGCGACTCCCAGACAGGGCTCTGATTGCCTGTTTTCCTGTGGAAACAAGCAGGAACCAACCTGTTCTGGGAGATTAACAGAGGTATGGCAATGTTTCCCTGGTAAAGGTAAGGAAGTAAAAGTCATTAATGTCATTTTCAAACACTTTGAGCAGGACAAATCTGCAACACTGAGTATAGCCTCATAGCATTCCCACCATAAATGCAAATATACACTTGCTTCTTGGACCCTCCAGCACTGCTTTTTAGTGAGATTATATCCCATTATTTCCCCAGAAAAATGAAGACAAAGAGAATAAGAACATAAAATATACCCTGAAGAAGAGCTTTAGAATAGGAAAGATGGAAGTGGATCCTGAATCCACAGAGCCAAGACCAGTCCCAAACAAGTCAGGGCACAGACAATGAAAACAAAAACCTCAACCTGTGCCTGTTTAGATCTGCAAATAGGTGCACAAGAATGAGCTGTAAAAGGAGATGAGAAAGAAAAAATACAAGATGTACAACCACAGAGAGGAAACATTCTGAAAGAGTTTAGAAGTCAGAGAATGGTGACATCAGTGCTGTTTTGAGCAAGAACAAGGCTATAGATTTGCTGCACTATTCTGAAAAAGTTAAAACCTGTGAACTGAATCCCATCTTAAATAATCATTTATAGTGAGAATTATTGCAACTTTAGACTTATCATACAAGTGGGACTTGTACAAGGAGGAACATTTAAACCTTGCAACAGGATACTTTTCTGATCCACGGATGTGTAAATCATAGCCAAGTACAAGAGATAAAGGAGAATAAAGAAAATGTGTGAGGTGTCTATATCTGGGGCTTCGGAAAATAAAATTTGCATTCATGCTGTATAATTTATTTAATTAGAAAAAAATTGTGAGATATGGACACTGAAGGAGAGAGGAATAATTAGACAGGAACAAAATAATTAAGATTGCTCAAAAATCAGCAAAAAGGTGAAATGCTTGCTCTGGACTGAAAAAAAGTCAAGTAAAAACCAAGAAAATAAGACATGGCATATTATCTACTCTTTTAACTATTAAAGGGAACAAAAGTAGTATTTTCTACGTGAAAATTTTTAGATTTGCTGTAAAACTGATTTTCCACAAGAGATCTAAAATTAGAAAATTTGAAAATTGAAATATTTGTTCAGGGTGGTTCTGATGTTTCCTTCTCTCTGTACAGGTAATTTTTTGAAGAGTATTTCCACAAAATGAAAAATGGAAATTGTGCTTTGGTTTTTTCCCCAACACTGTTTTGGGAAACTCCTTTTCTCTCTAAAAGAATTAACATTAACACTCTTGCAGAAAATAACAAAACCCAAGAACCCCTTTCCTCGAAGGGTTCTACTGGCCAGTAATGTTGTCATTCTGCTTTTTCAGTGCTGTCACATAACAAGTCCAGCATGATCTATATTTATAATTATTATGCCCTATTGCTGGGGAAGGAATGGTTCAACTCCCCCAGCTAATAATGTTCCCTGCTTGTGACATGTCCTGTCCCGTGCCTTCTCTACAGCAGTTTTGAATAGGTTATTTTTAGTCTTATTATATTTTTTTCTTGCTGCCTGTGCTTTCAAGCTTCCCTCTGACTTTAATTAAAGTGTCCTTAGGCTTGTGCATGTAAAAAGCTAACAAGTTCACCCAGTCAAGATCTCTCCTAATTATAATGCAAAGTAGGAGTTCAAGTGAGGAGAACATCAAACAGTTTTTATGTGACATATGAGAGCTTGACACTGTATTTTGACAGGCCTGTTGCAGAATACATGATGCCACTGAAATACATTTTAAAAGTAATATCCCAGCTTTCACATCATCCACAAAACAAGCCTATGGTGCAGAGAGCAAGCTGTACAACATGCTGCATAGAGCAAAAGACAGTGTTTGGCATGTTATTGACGTGTTATATAAACAGTGGTAAGATCCAAAATGCAACGACTTCTGGGTTTGCTTCTTACACGCGGCGACACTTATAGACGTACCAAACCCATGGACCAGTTCTTCAAATGTTGATGCCTGCAATGCAGCTGCTTGATGAAAAGTGGTACAGTGGACCTTCCGCATCACAACATAAACAGCTTGCCACAGCATGAGATAAACTGTGCAGCCTTTCTGGGAAGGAATACGGGAAAACCACATTTTTGGTAGGTGTGGCACAGACAGAAGGCACAATACAACCTCATGAGTCTAGGAATCTATGCACAAAAAGCAGATTGTTTTCACTGAAATCACTTTTATAGAATCATAAAGTCATTAAGGTTTCTAAAGGCCTTTGAAATCATCAAGTCTATCCACCCAGAACCCAACTTGTTCACTACTAACCCACGTTCTCAAGTGCCATGTCCACACAGCTTTTCAATCCCTTCAGGGATGGGCACTACACCACTGNGCGGCGACACTTATAGACGTACCAAACCCATGGACCAGTTCTTCAAATGTTGATGCCTGCAATGCAGCTGCTTGATGAAAAGTGGTACAGTGGACCTTCCGCATCACAACATAAACAGCTTGCCACAGCATGAGATAAACTGTGCAGCCTTTCTGGGAAGGAATACGGGAAAACCACATTTTTGGTAGGTGTGGCACAGACAGAAGGCACAATACAACCTCATGAGTCTAGGAATCTATGCACAAAAAGCAGATTGTTTTCACTGAAATCACTTTTATAGAATCATAAAGTCATTAAGGTTTCTAAAGGCCTTTGAAATCATCAAGTCTATCCACCCAGAACCCAACTTGTTCACTACTAACCCACGTTCTCAAGTGCCATGTCCACACAGCTTTTCAATCCCTTCAGGGATGGGCACTACACCACTGCCCTGGGCAGCCTGTGCAAGTGCTTGAGGACCTTTTCTGTGAAGAAATTTACCCCAGCATCCAATTTACATCTTTCTGGGCACAGTTTGAGGATGTTTCCTCTCCTTCTGTCCCTGTTCCCAGGGAGCAGAGGCCAACCCCCCACCCCGTCCCATTCCCCAGCTGTCCCCTCCCATCAGGAGTTGTGCAGAGCCAGAAGGTCCCCCCTGAGCCCCCTTTGCTCCATGCTGAGCCCCTTTTCCAGCTCCCCCAGCTGCTCCTGGGGCTCCAGCCCCTTCCCCAGCTCCGTTCCCTTCCCTGGACACGCTCCAGCCCCTCAGTGTCTCTCTCGTCCTGAGGGGCCCAGAGCTGTCCCCAGCACTGGAGGTACCTCAGCAGTGCCAGCACAGGGGACAGGCTCTGCCCTGGGACAGCTGGACACTGGTGCTGACACAGGCCAGGTGCCATTGGCCTTCTTGGTCACATCAGTACCCTTCTGTCCATGATCACAGTAATTGTTACCACAATAACCTCTAGGTTTCACTCTGCTTAGTGTTTTAGACATGCTTAGAAGCTGTGAACTGAGCATATTGGTTTAATTTTGGGCTGCACTTCGTCCACTTTAGACTGAGACTAATCATGTCAAGTTGTTTAATTTTTTCTCACTGGCTGGAAGAAGAGTCAGAGGTGACTAGCTGATATATCAGTGTTGCAGACATAAAAATATAGAATTATAGAATGGTTTGGGTTGGAAGAAATGTTAGAGATCATTTCATAATTACAGCATGTAAACTAATTGTGGAAGAAGAGAAACTGAGAATGAGAGAAAGGAAGAGGGGAGGATGAACATGTTTAGTGTGTATTATCAGAGCCAAAGCAGACACGTTTTTTACTGAGAGCTTTCCTCTTTCCATGGAATGTTTGCTCCTGTTGCTAAAATCAGAATTTTCCTGGAAAAATATACAGTTTGGTTGAGGTCTGGAAATACTGCAAATAAGACTGAGAAACAAACTGGGACGTGTGACGAAACCACTCAGAAGCATAAGGGGTTCATTTCCTGACATTAGCTTTACTCATAACTTGTCACCATCAGCAGTGTTGTGATTACCCTGCAGTCAGAGCAGACACAACGAGAGCAGGAGTGAGTGAGTCAAAGCCAGTGGGTGTGTGCATGACTGTACAGGACTCCAGCATGACAAGCACCTTTCATCTCACCATCCATGGTGCCACTCAGCACTCAGAAGTGACTTCTGCAGTTGCATGATCAATATCCTGAGTGAGAAAGGAAAAATGCAAAAGAAAGAAGGAGAAGCAATGCACAAAGTAACAGGCAAGGGAAAGAATGAGATCTACAGTGTGAAAAATAACAACTTGTTTGTTTCATTAGTTGTGCAGAGGCAACCACTTATCACTTTGGTCAAGGGTAGTATTTCTGTGAGATTCTCACAGCATCTCATCTGCAATTCCCGCATGCCACTATCATTATGAGTGCAATGTTAACAGGAAAATTATTTCACCCATTATATTGAAGCTTAAATATTTAAAGTAGCTTAATTTCAGAATCTGAACTGCCAAGCAGTCACTTGTCTGAGAAAAATTTAGGACTGGACACCACAAATGCTCTGTACTGCCTCACAATTCAAGCCAAAAGGAAGAAATAACCACCGAATTTTGCCTTCTGCTCAACCCTGCCTGAGAAAAGCAATGATTTCCTCAAAATTGAATGGAAGTACAAAATATGCTTGGAGGCAAAAATAATGTGCAGAGTCTGGAAACACAGTGTCTCATATCTTAGAACATCTTAGGCACCCGTTTATTAGAGCTGCATTTACCTAAATGTATTTCAGCGATGATTGTCTTGTAAGGAGGGGATGTCGACAGCGCTGCAGTGATTGTAACAGCCACAGAGCCTCCCTGAGTGGCACAGCGCAACATACTGTACTTAATGTTGACACTGTTCAGTGAAACAATTATTACAATCAATTTGACTTCTAATGTGACTTCTCTTGTAAATCTCTGGGTCATTAACCTTAACAACATCAATGTACTGTCAGTATCCAATTCCACCAAATTAGTGTCCGAGGTAATAGGAGAAGGAATGTATTAATGTGTTATCGGTGACTAATAAAGACAGAAATCCTCTAATGTGCTATGAAGAACAGCTGAAGCATGCAAGGGAAGAGAAAATACACAAAGTCAGGGCAGCAGACACCTTTGGTGGTGCATGTCAGGTTGTCACATTAGGTGGTGAACAGATTGACCTCTTTACCATTGGATCAGAAGGAGCAGGCATGGGGATGGTCCGTGGCAGATGGTCTAAGGCCAATTTTATGAAGTCCACCCACGCCAGGTGCTGCAGCTCCATTCCCTGCAGCTCCAGGCTGGGGCAGAGGGGCTGGAAAAGGCCCTTTGGGAAGGGCCCTGGGGGTGCTGGTGCCAGCAGCTGGACAGGAGCCCAGGGGTGCCCAGGGGGGCAAGAGGCCAATGGTCCCTGGGCTGCCCCAGCCATGGTGTGACACAGCCCCAGGGCAGGGCCTGTCCCCTGTGCTGGCACTGCTGAGGTACCTCCAGTGCTGGGGACAGCTCTGGGCCCCTCAGGANGAGCCCCAGGGGCAGGTGGGGTAGCTGGGAAAGGGGTGCAGCCTGGAGCAAAGGAGGTTCAGGGGGGAACTTCTGGCTCTGCACAACTCCTGATGGGAGGGGACAGCTGGGGGGGCTCTTTACCCAGGTAAGAGGTGAAAAGAAAAGAGGACATGGCTTCAAGTTGTACCGGGGGAGTTTAGATTGGATATTATTATTATTCATGGAAAAGTTTGTCAAGCATTGGAAGGGCCTGCCCAGGGCAGTGGTGTAGTGCCCATCCCTGAAGGCATAGAAAAGATGTGTGGACGTGGGACTTGAGGACATGGGTCAG
>VYXD01004928.1:196832-233834 GCA_013397195.1 Hylia prasina | reverse complement strand
TGATGCTCTTAGAGGGCTTATCCAAACTTTTTTTTTCTGTGATTCTGCATTTTCTATATGACAAATGAACAATGCGTTTCATTTTGGAGTGGTCAAAAGAGCTCTTCACAGTTTTATTTTATGTTCTAGTAGATGAGAAGCTGCTCCATGTAAAATCATCAGGTTGTACTAGAATGAAAGGGATAACACCTAACTATGAGAGTATTAGATTTCTTAGCCTCCATCATGAACCATAAGATAGCTTGCACTTCAGAGAACTGAAGTTATGCTGGCCTGATAAAAAAAAGACATTCCATCAGTGCCATCCAATTTCTCTTCCAGCTAGCAGGCTCTAAGTGACCTGTCCCAGTACTGTTGGAGACTGCTCTTCACTGAGATGAGAGGCGTCACATCCAGCACCATGAAAGGAGCACTGACTCCTCACAGACCAGCAGGAAAGGGAACACCAAGGCTCTGCAGGGAGCTGGGTGTCCGTTGACAGGGAGCAACACCCTGTTTGAGGGTGACTCTTGCCAGTTTGCATTAGCAAAAAGTGGTGGGTGAATGTGGCGTGACACAGGCACGATTTGGATCCTCTCTAATGGTCTGAAACCTCAGCCTTTTTCTGTAATTACTGATGGCCAATACATTCTAAGCTGGGTTCAGAGGGTTGACCTTGCACAATGTTTCAACAGACAACACTCAATTGTAATAAAGAAAACCTAAGAAAACATTGTATTCATTCTATGTTCTAAAAGTTCTTATAGGCTATAAACGAAAATTACTAATTCAACACCGAAACAGAAATCCTTTCAAATCAAACTTTCAAGGCAGGAGAAAGGGGCATGAAGAACTAATAACAAGTTTAATTATGAAGGCAATATTTCTTGAACCTAGCAAATTAGGCACTTCATTTGGGGGTTGGCAGGATCATCAGGTTAATACCTTTTCCTATAAAAAAAGTGCTACAGGATTTTAAATTGTATCCTATAATTAGGATTCTTGTCTTGAGGCTGAAAAACATAATTCTGTCTTCTGGTAGGGCACTGCCCCTGATGCTTAATCTCTATTGTGCAAATCCATACACAAAGGTAAAGAAAAATCAATAGTAATAATAAAATGATTCTTATATTCTGGTAAAGCTGATACTAAATGTACAAAATTACAAACAAATGACTAAATCAAGTTTTATATTTTTAAGAACTTTTGTCCTGCACTGTTGGTCAAACCCCATGGCTATTTATTTGCTAAAAATTCCAATTTTTTTCTACCCTGGAAGCTTGATGAAATGTGTAATTGAAAACTCATAATGAGTGAAATATTAACCACTTCTATGCTCAAAAAAAGAAAGAAAGGGAAAGACAAAAAACCTCTGCTGTGATAGCTGATGCCACAAGTATTGATGAAATGCATGTGAAGCTTTTTGCTTACAATTAGTCTCATCAAATGTGATTAGTTTAATCAGACCAGTCATCTAAGTGATAGGTGACTAAGCTGGGATATCTAAATAATCATCTTCTACAACCAACAGCTTTAGATAATTCGCCTGAGGTGCAGTGAGGGGCAGTAGGAGTTGCAGTTATCTGAGGTAGGTAAAGCGGGGGGAAAGGACCATGCACCTCTCTATATTCATGGAGGAAGGAACTGAGATATCTACTTTAAAACTGATTAAATCTTTCACTTTAGTGAAATTACTAATTACAGCTGTGAGAAGGGTCATACTTCTGGTCAATTATCTTGTGAGGTGGGCCAGTAGCATGCCACAGAGTCCTCTGTTACAGTCACAGAAAATACGAGTACATAGCTAAACGTAATATAGAAAGGGCAATAGATGATGGTGCACAGTTTTTTGTTTTATTGTGCTGTCATGGGTTATAATTTTGATTTTCTCCCTCTCCTGGACACTGAAGTAGCATGGATTTTACCTGGTCTTCACCTTTCCTTCCTTGCATTTTTTAATTCTACCAGAACATGCTCACTTTTTTTTTTTTGCCTTGGGCTCTTCTGTCTGTGAGAGAAGTGGAGGCAACAGCTCTGCTATCAGCAGCAGGTGGGTTAAGAACTGGGTTTATTTGGGAGGATCTGATGATGTAGAAAGTTGGGTGTTTTTCTAAGCTGTGTTCATGGCATGGACTAGTATTAACAGGTAAGACTGACGACTGGACATCTGAGAATATGTTACTGCATAAGACTCAAAAGTGGGGAGGATGATACTCAGTTTTAAATTATATGATTAAACAGTGAATTGTCAGCATGTGTACAGACTGTCATTTTGATTTGTGTTTCTGTCATTTAAAGAAAACAATTCTGTTTTGTTTCATGGAAACTTATCTATGAAATAATTGGTCTGCCAAATGCTGTAAGACCCGGTGTGTGATAGTAGTTTCCTTTAATATAATAATTTATGAACATCGGGTGGTACTGCTTCTTCAGATTCAGTCTCTTTGCACCACTCAGTTGCAAAAAGATCTGAAATCACTGGAAATGACCAAATAACACAAACCAGCAGGTCGATGTGTGCTAATCTGAAATGGCATAAACCAATACTGCTGTTGAAAGATCTCCCATCATTTATCCCTACTCAGGCTGTGCAATCCAGCCAACAAAAACCCAAGCACTGAACTGATTTAATTATAATCTCCCTTAGCCTGTCGGGCATGCGGTTGCACAATGCTTGTGCTGGCAGGTGAAAGGAGGTGCCACAGGGACACGGCAGAGTGAGGATCACTCCTAAATTCCTGCAGTGGCTCCTGCACCAATAGTGGGCACTGCACGCACACTGCTACCGCAGGGGTTGTGCCTGGAGAAGCAGCTGCAAGGGAGCACTTGTCCACCCTGAAAATTGGCCAAGCTGCAATTTGCTGCTCAGAAGAGAAGCGGTCTCTACCAGCACTGAATCTTCAAGGCCAAGAGGGGCTGCTCTACTGAAATAGAGAATAACTTCTGAAATAACTCCGTTAGTCAAACACAAATTAGTGGGCTCCATGCAGCAGCAACTGAATGCATTTTTTATTGCCTGCGTTATGCCAGAGGTCAGACTCAATGAGATAATCCTCTTTTATGGCCTGAAAGTGTATAAAACCAGATAAAATGAATCCAGAGGACACTCTTGTGCCCGTTGATGCCTAGCAAGATATCCACTCTATCTGACTTTTGGTATTTGGGGTCATTTTAATTCACAGGCTTTTATTTTTCCTCCATTATTGGATTTTCTGTCCTTGCAGCTCTCAGCCTTTATGGCTCATAGGCAGAAGTAATGACTGAGTAATGTGAGCAGCATCTTTTTCTGCTCTCTCTGCCAACCTGGACCGCAGCCACAGTCTTCTTAGGTTTAAGGGGTTTTAATTTTCTATGTCCATGAGGAAAGTCAGAACATTTCCTGGGTGGAATACAAACTACAACAAACAGGTAAGGGCCATTACTCTAATACACAGCTTCTCTGGAAGAAGGATTCCACAAGGTATTGGGCCCAGCTTTCCTCTTTTGAATTAATATAAAAGCAAGACTTTTCATCTCCATCATGGCCAAAATTTTGTTTAATGATAAAATGTGGGGTATTTTTAATGTGGACTGAATGTGATATTTTGTTGTATACTTGCACCTCATCACAGCAGCACATGAATAATAATGCTTTGTGACAGGTATTAGTTTTTTTCCCTCTCAGCTCTCAGCAAATACGAACAAGTGCTACTTCTGTTGGTTTGGGTTTTTTTTACAGAAATCAAGTAATAAGTGTCTTGCCTCACAATACACTTTAAGTCAGTCACAGAGTTGGGAACCAAACATACGTGAACTTGACTCCCTGTCTGGATCTGTAATCAAAGCACCAACTGTTAATAAATTGAAATTTTAGTACAACAAATGTATGTGAAAAACATGCAAGTCTTTGGGTAGATGAAGCAAAATTTTTCTGGAAGTTTCCACAATACTTTTTTTTTTTAAAAAAATTATGTTTAATTTTAGATCTTTCCACTAGAAATTCATGACCCATTTCCCAAGTTCAAAAAGAAACGTGGACAGTCAAAGAATACCAACTTGTGGAAATAAATGAGAGCGGAGTCTTGGCTCTGAATTACGCAGATCCTTTGTCACAGTCCAAGTGTGTTCTTTTGGCCTGCGAATGAGATGGTTTTCTTACTAAGTCAGGCACTGGCAGAGTTTTTATCTTCATCATTTTAATGGAGCATGTCCATTATTCGATGAGTTTATTTCAGAAAGCGGGCCAAGTTTGGAAGGATTAAGTGCCAGCTAAAGAAACAAACCTATATTGCTTGGGGAGGGATTTGGGGGGGAGGAAATTGATGCANTCTTTTTCTGCTCTCTCTGCCAACCTGGACCGCAGCCACAGTCTTCTTAGGTTTAAGGGGTTTTAATTTTCTATGTCCATGAGGAAAGTCAGAACATTTCCTGGGTGGAATACAAACTACAACAAACAGGTAAGGGCCATTACTCTAATACACAGCTTCTCTGGAAGAAGGATTCCACAAGGTATTGGGCCCAGCTTTCCTCTTTTGAATTAATATAAAAGCAAGACTTTTCATCTCCATCATGGCCAAAATTTTGTTTAATGATAAAATGTGGGGTATTTTTAATGTGGACTGAATGTGATATTTTGTTGTATACTTGCACCTCATCACAGCAGCACATGAATAATAATGCTTTGTGACAGGTATTAGTTTTTTTCCCTCTCAGCTCTCAGCAAATACGAACAAGTGCTACTTCTGTTGGTTTGGGTTTTTTTTACAGAAATCAAGTAATAAGTGTCTTGCCTCACAATACACTTTAAGTCAGTCACAGAGTTGGGAACCAAACATACGTGAACTTGACTCCCTGTCTGGATCTGTAATCAAAGCACCAACTGTTAATAAATTGAAATTTTAGTACAACAAATGTATGTGAAAAACATGCAAGTCTTTGGGTAGATGAAGCAAAATTTTTCTGGAAGTTTCCACAATACTTTTTTTTTTAAAAAAATTATGTTTAATTTTAGATCTTTCCACTAGAAATTCATGACCCATTTCCCAAGTTCAAAAAGAAACGTGGACAGTCAAAGAATACCAACTTGTGGAAATAAATGAGAGCGGAGTCTTGGCTCTGAATTACGCAGATCCTTTGTCACAGTCCAAGTGTGTTCTTTTGGCCTGCGAATGAGATGGTTTTCTTACTAAGTCAGGCACTGGCAGAGTTTTTATCTTCATCATTTTAATGGAGCATGTCCATTATTCGATGAGTTTATTTCAGAAAGCGGGCCAAGTTTGGAAGGATTAAGTGCCAGCTAAAGAAACAAACCTATATTGCTTGGGGAGGGATTTGGGGGGGAGGAAATTGATGCAGCTTTCTATGTGTGTGCTCATTTCCAAGTGCCTTCATGAGACATGACGTGACAAAGGCTGTCAAGTGTTTAGCACAATAAATGGAACCACATTTTAAACATAATAAAAACCTAATGAAATCAGCCTCTTTTAAAGCCACCCACCTTTAGCAGAGCACAGTAGAGATTTTGTAATAGAAAAGCAAAAGGAAAGAATAAAAGGCCTTTCTTTTACATATATATATGTATATATATATACACATAAAATTCCAAACCTCTATACAGGAATGCAAACACAGGACCAATAGTGGAAAATAAAAAAAAAAAAAACAACAAAACAACCAAACCAAAAAAACAACCCAGCAGATTCAAATTTATTGCTTAAAAGGCAGTAGTAGAAGATGTGTGTTCAAGGGAAGAAATCTCCACGGTGGAGCTAAAGATCAAGGGAAGAAACAGCCAACTCCTGATGGTGAGCACTACCCCTAAAGATATGTGGAACGTCAGACTGTTCTTCATCTCCTTGGGAACCAAACCCAACATTAAATGGTTATGAGATTTTTGTCTGCAACAAGGAGGAATATTCTCCTGCTGACCACTCATTGGGCTGATCAAGCATAGTTTAGCAAAGGAAATGGCTGAGGACCAGAGAAAAAGAGCTTTTTTCTGTATCTGTGAGGATGATTCAAAGATGTTGTCTGCTTTGAGACTGCACATATACCTTATCTTCCAAGAGAGCCCAGTGTACAGTTGGGATAAGAGGTGAGGATCATGGGAGAAGATGCAGCAGGGGAAGGGAGTAGATTTATTTCTGTGGTTCCCACTGACAGGACAAGGGCAATGGGCTGAAACTGTGACAAAGGAAAACGTCATCACTGTGAGGGTCCCAAACATGGGAATGGGCTGCCTGGAGAAGTTGTGGAGTTTCCTTTTCTGGACATACTCAAACCCTATCTGGATGTGACCCTGTGCAACCTGCTCCAGATGAGACTGCTTTACAAAGGGGAGTTGGGACTGGATGACCTCCAGAGGCCACTTCTAGCACCAGCCATTGTGTGATCTGTGTCCTTGGAGAGAGCTTTTCTGCACAGCGGTGCTGCCTATTCCTGTAGGTCCACAGCCCAGAAAAACAGCATTCTTTATGATCATAATTTCCCGCCAAAATAGAAATTCCCAAAACTGTGGTGGAACAGGCATATTAAAGGGTTTCAGTATGTGCTTATGTCCAGGTGGGATTACCTGATCACCAAGCTGAGATGCTAGAAATGCTGAAGCTGAAGACTGGTAAATATATTATTGAGAGGTATTTTTATGTTACTGGTTCAGACAGAAAAGAAGACATCTCAATTCTCTGAAAGCAAGTGTTTTCAGTTTAAATGTCTATATGTGTGTCTATTTAGAAAAAGGCATGATTGATAAACTTCTTTGATCTTACCCTCAGCTAAAGGGGAAGGAAAGATTCTGCTGGAAGCAGTACATTTGTCTTTATCTTCTACCAGTAAAAGGTTTCTCAGGGAAACTAATAAACAGTTCTGTAGGTTAAAAGGGCTCTAGGGTACATCTAACATAACACTGATGGCCCAGACTGGAGAGCCATAAATGACTTCTCCTTTTCTTCCACATGTCCAAAAAGAAATGCAGAAAAGTGTGATGCACCTAAAAAAGCTTTGAAATGTGTGTAGACTCTGGAAAGAAACATTTTCCCAGAATGCATCATGGAGTTGCATGGTGAAGAAATGGCTTCATACATTCTTAGTATAGAATGGAAAAGTTTTTAAAGCTGCTGCCATCTCTGCACCTCACTCCCAAGGAGTACAAGAAGGCAAAATAGGCCAATGGGTGTAATCTGGCACTCTCTTTCCATAATTTCTTTCTAATACTGATTTCGGGGCTCAGAGAGCAGAATCATAGAATGGCCTGTGTTGGAAAGCAGGATCATCTCATTCCACCCCCTGCCATGGGCAGGGGCACCTTCCACTTGTCCAGTTTGCCACAAGCCCCATCCAACCTGTCCTTGAACACTTCTAGAAACGGGACAACCTCAACTTCCCTGGGCAATCAGGGCCTCATCAAGCCTCACAGTAAAGACTTTTTTCCCAATATATCCATGCCATTGGTGTTCTATCATTTGCAAAAGATATTAGTCAAATAAAATATAAGCTTATCTGACTCCTGACCAGAAGACATGATGATAATGCTACCTCCTTCTTAAGGATTTATTTTTTTTTACTTTTATAGTATCCTATTTTTGTGTGGCTTGATGGAAATAGTGAGTAGCTAGGTCTCCACAGAAACTTTCAATACATAAAAAGTTTCCAGACTGATAGGATCCTTCAGTCACATTGTTTTTGGTTTAGTGAAAATCACATTTTCTGTTGTTGAGGTAACTTTAGCTCTCTACTTTTCAAAAGAACCAGTTTCTTGGAAAGGACTGGATTGAATGTAAATCAGTGTCCTGAAGTAGTCTGCAAATTTTCCAGACATCTAGTCTGACACTTTTAGGTTCCCAGGTGTTATAGGTGTCATGTCATGGGAAAAAAATAGCATTAAAGATTCTTGCAGTTTGTAAACAACGGCAAGAAGAACATCCTGACAGGAGGCTGTAATGTGGTCTTTTTCTCTTATTTATTTACTTGCTGAAGAGTGAGGTTTTTTCCCTCCAGTCCCTTCCATGACATGAGGATCCTGCTCTTTGCACCACAAAAATATTCAATACTTGCCCGAACTAAGCAAGCAAAGAGAAGCCCTTGGGGCTCCTGCCTCAGCAACCACCCCTGGAACTGGGACCTGCAGAGACACGTAGCAGAATTTGGTATTCCCCCTGACATTTCAATGTTGTAGCAGCATTGCACATCCAGGTCTCTAAGTCCCAAAGATGATAGGACTCTTTTCAAACTATGGTTAGTGTAAGAAGTCCATCAATGATCTAGTCATAGCCAGGAAGAAAGAGAGTCAGGACAGTGATGGGTTCATTCAACGTATGGAAGGAAACACAGTGTAGAGGCTTTCTCAGTGCTGGAGACAGTTATGTGTGTGGTCTTGCTGTTTGTCAGGGGGATTCCAGCACTGGCTTTGCCACATAATTCTGCCTTCAGAAGGTATAGAAGGACAATATTCAGCTTGTGCCTTCAGGTGGAAGAAGTATGGATGCAAAGACACAGCCTGATACATCATAAACCATGCTTGTTGCAGGTGTGTTGTACTAGATGGTCCAAAAGGGACTCTTCCAACCCAAACCACATTGTGATTCTATGCTTCCATGCTTCTGTGATTCTCTGATTCAATTAAATCTGCTTATTTTCAAAGTCTAATGAGTTTTTCTGAGTTGCTTCACAAGCTATGCCTTCAGCTTGCAGCCACTATCTTTGACTAGCTTTAACAGACCAGTGATTCTGCTTACAAATATTTCAACATAAGGCTTTTCAGTTGTTATGAAATGAGTCAAATGTGACTAGATAGAGCCAGCTGTCATGCAAGCTTCTCCCCATGCTTTTGCCAGGCTGTCGCTGTGTGCGGTACCTATATACCACCATACAGCATCTTGGCTGTTACAGGTTTCTATAGCAAGGCTGAAGATACAAGCTGAAGTTTTCAGTCTTAAAGAGCTATATTACAGAGCTCCAAATATAGCAGATGTAAAGCAATTGTCACCATAAAGAAGACATGTTGCACTGGTATGTCAATGGTGTTCCTAACAGCTCTGGGAAAAGTTAGACCTTCCCTTTTCTCTGCATTTCTGTCCAAATCCCTGGGAGACCCTCACCATACAGATTCACAGATATCATCTTAGAGCGACCAATTCAGCACCATAATTCTGGTAATGTTATAACTTTTATGGTCCCAAATTCACAAATAGTACAGTTTCAGCACTCTAAGTCTGGTCACATTTGGAGTGACAGATTCACAAATGGTGAGATTTATTGACTGTTGCAACAGAATGAGGTTCAGAGGCTGCCATTGATACATACACTGATATCAGAATACATAAGCAATAGCATTACCAAGGAATAAAACACACCCACTTGGTGTCTTTACGGGAGAGGAGATGGGGATGGCCCACCAGCCACCCTAGGATACAAAAGTGCAGTGTCTTTTAAGCTCCTTTCCCTCTTCAGCTTTATTTGCATTGTTATTTGGGGAAAAGATAAAGTTTCAGCTGATGCCATTTCATGTGTAGGTGGAGTTTGAGTGTCTTGAGTCATACATGTAAAGCATGTACAGATTTTACTCCATTAGTGAGGGCAAAGATGTAAAAGGTAATAGGTATTTTTGAGTTAATGGAACAACATGTGGTCATTGGTCAGTCCGTTCCTTTGGCTTAGTTCCCATCGCTTCCGTTGTTTAAATAGAGCATGACTGCAACACCTCCATGCCTCTCCATCCTTTGTCTCATTCCTTTCTCAGGGAAGTACAACAAGCTTCCTGTGTTCCTCTTCCTCAAGTTGCAGGCAATTTGTTTCTACTGAACTATTGCCAACATGGACTTCTTGAGCTTTGTCTCACAGTACTTTTCCACGGAGTGTGAATTTGGTTTATGGAAACAAACATGCACCTTTTCTGAGGTTAAGGAACAGCATCATCACCTTGTATCACTTTGGAAAATTTTTACAGACCTGCCACTTGGGGAACCTCACAGACAAATACATGGGGTGATCAGCAAAGAACAACTTCCTCTGCCTTAAACCCAGGCTTTCTTCAATGGATTTATTTTTAACAGTTTCTTCTTTGTTCTTCGTTCTCTCTTTGTTATTTTTTGAGACTGTAAATTCAGGTTCCATCTATATTAAAATCCACCTTTATAGGCGTTTCACTTTTGAAAACAAGATTGGTAGAAACAAAAATTTTGGCTTTCAGGCTGTCACCAGTGGTCTCACCAAATGGTGAAACAGAAAAAGACTGGTGCACCAGGTCTGTAGCCCTGTCATAGAAGGTCACCAAACTTGTCAGGCATAATTTTGCCTTTGTTGACTGTTATCAATCACCTCTTTGTTTTTCATGTGTATAATTTCCAAGAGAATCTACTCTAAGATCTGCCTGGCACAAAGGTGAGATTGACTGGTATGTAGTCCCTAGGGTGTTCAGCTTTCTCCTTGTTAAAAATAGGGGTTATATTTCCCTTTTTCCAGTCATCAGGGAATTTGACTCACTGTCACAATTTTTCAAAAATGATGAATAGTAGCTTAGCAACTTCATCTGCCTGCTCTCTCAGGACACACANGTTGCAGGTAGGGAACAGTTGATAAATGTGTAGGGTTCATGGTCTAGCGTAAGACATTTTCTTTTGCTGTGCCTGTGGAAAATAAAATAAAATAGATCCAGCTAACAGCTCAGCCGTTTTCCTCTACAATGAGTTGCCTTCACCTGATTGCATCATGAAAAGACTGGCTCACAAGGGAAACTGCTCATTCCCAGGTTCAGCTTCCTCACAGGAAGCCATGTTGAAGATGCTGTTGTTGTTTCCTTTACTTGCCATTGGAGACTGAGGCATAGAAGTCATTGCAAACCTCAGCCCCTTCTTTGTCCGAGGCAGCCAGGTCTCCTGGTTCCTTACTGGGAGACTGCACATTATCCCTAATTTTTCTCTTGCTTGAAACATACCCCTGGAAGCCCTTCCTGTTTTCCTTAACATCCCTGGTCAGACTCAGTCCTAAGTGGGCTGTGACTCCCCTAACCTTGTCCTTAACTTCCCACACAATTTCACTGTAGTTCTCTCTGGAAACTTTTCCTTGTTTCTACTTCCTGACAGCTTCTTTTTTCTCTCTGAGTTTGCACAGCAGCTCCATATCCTTGGAGATCTCCCAGCATCTTTATGCAATTTCCTCATTTTTGGGATACATTGCTACCTAGCCTGGAGGAGGGAATCCTTTAAATTCAACCACATTTGTGGACCTCTCTGCCCTCCCGGGTTCTACCCTATGGGTGTTAACCAGCAGGTCCTTGAAGAGGCCAAAGTCTGCTCTCCTGAAGTCCAGGGCAGAGAGCTCACTGTAAGCCCTGCTTGCTGCCCTGAGGATAATTTAGGTAAATTCAAGACTTCAAGTTCCAGAGCTGCAGTGGAGCAGTTTTCACCAGCATAGAACAAAACCCCTTGCTTCCCTCACTTGCCATTGCACAATGAACATCTGAAGGCTGCTGAAACTTTTATAGCAGCTTCCTGCCAGATCCTGAAAACCAGAACTACATGTCATACGCTGTTCAGGTGAAGTGGGCCAAATCCCCTGCTGGGGTAAACCAGAGACAACGGTCAACCTTACATTACATTTACATTAACCTCTAGGAGCTTTCCCCAGAAAGAGACATGGCCCTTTAGCCTTGGCACCTTTTAGAGTACACATATACAAGAAAATAAACAACGGCCACAGGGAAGTGCACATAGACTTGCAGGTTTCAAATCTTTTCTTACCCCAAACAGAGCACAAAGGGAAAGATAAATGGTAATTTGTTGCAGGTAGGGAACAGTTGATAAATGTGTAGGGTTCATGGTCNAATCTAAGATAGATTAATTTTTCAGAATCTTTTAATTTTTCTTCCCCCCACCCTCCTGCCCACTTGTTTTGTTGGGGTCTTTTTCTATGTTTTTTTGTTTGTTTATTTCTGAGGGATTTTGGGAGGGTTGGTCTGTCTTTGTTTTGAGGGGAAAAAGGATCAGAGAAAACGACAAAAAGAAAATAAGTTTATTTTCATATGAAATTGAAAACTTGAATTAACCGAAGTCTTCAAGAATTTAGGGAATGGTTTATTTTAGAAATCAAAATTGGACTTTTCCCTTAATCACTGGAAAACCATAATGTAATTTCTTTTCAGTGCACATTTGATACTGCTTTTCTTTCTCATTCTTCTCTTTTTAAGCCACAAGAAGTTTCTTTTTGGAGAAGGATCTGGGGAAACTAAGCTGGTACCCATCCTCTCTAAGGAGTGGCGGAATGTTCCCGCCCTCCCCATTCCCCCGTTCCTTTGGTTCCAGACCTGTTAGAGTTTCTGTAAGCCAATACTGACTAATGTCAGTCTGGTTTGTCCTTGAGCATAATATATTGGGGAGTGAATAGAGTCCTCATCCAAGTCCCCAGCTGACAATGAGCCCATCCTGGAAGAGGAGATGATAATTAGCTGCTCTGCTGGCATCCTTAGAAGAAGAAGAAGTAGCGATTGATTGGGCTCTGTAGCCCAAATTGCCTACTTGCCTCTAAAAGAAAGATCTGGGCATTGTTTCAGAATAATGTAAGAGGCTGGTGCTGCTCCCATTCAGGCAGTGAAGTGAGATAGATCTTGTGTGGTGCAAGCAAGCAATGGTCCATTGAAGAGAAATTCAATAGGTGATCTTGCCTGGTACAAAGGTTTGTTTCAGCTCATGAATTATGCACGAGGCTCACTCATTTTGATCCCCATTTCACGCTCCCCTCTCAGCATGGCTCAGCCAGCCATGTCATGGGACAAGGATGTGCCAATGTGACAGCATGCAACTTTGTGTGACTCCGGACCCAGCCCCAGCCCAAGGATGCTGCCTCTCCCAGCCTCCTGCCTTGCCCAGCAAGTCCCTCCCCATCACCACCTGCATTGGGAGCAAATATATTTCAGAGAGCACAGGATGAAATGGCTGTGGTGCCAGTTGGGCACTTCCCATGAACAACAAAACCACCACAAAATTTAAATATATAATGAATTAGTGTAGTGATCAAAGATTGTTTCTTTTTTTCCCTTAATAGAATTCTACTTTTCTTCTTGCACCTAATCAAACTCTTAACTTTTAGCCCCAAAGTATTTGTAGGTAGTGTTTATTTCCTGCCAGCTAGCAATATTGGCTAGAACAACAATATTGCAGGAAAACAGTACAAACCACAGTGGAACATCCAAAACCTTGGCTTGCTTTAGCCTGTTTTCTGCACAGCAGGCCCTGCCTTTAATATCACATCTTAACAGAGAACAATTTCTCTGGGAAAAGCAATAATCATGCAATTTGGTCACTGTGCCTCTGTATAGTTGCAGGGTCTCAATGGGAAAGGAGGCAAATAATTTGGATTGCTATTTTATTTGGATATAGCACTGAAAGAAAGAGAAATTGGTGAAACCTTCAGATGTGTTCATCTACTTCTTTATGCTCACAGACAACTCATGTTAATGATTAAACTTCTCAAATGTGCAGTATGGGAAAGAAAAGAAAACCAGATTTTTCCCTGAAGAATTCTTTGCGAAACCCAGAGGTGAAAGTGGTAAGGCAGGAGTGCCAACAAGGCAACTTACATGTCATACAGGTGTCTTGGTTTATAGAAACAAAAAATTGTATTCTGTTTTCATCTGCTGAAAGCAGTTGGGAAAATGTTTTTTCTTTATTTTTTGCTACTCTGGGGGAAGGGGGGTGGATGCCTTTCTGATAATGGTTCAGCTATTAAAATTGGGTGGGGTATTGTTTCTTATCTCTTTCACCACCCATCCTCCCTCCAGGGGATATTTTCTGCTAATAGGCCATTAAGACTCACCAATGACATGACACATTTACATCATCCCACTGTCAGATGCTCCACCCACTGGGTGGGGGCTCCAGGGTCCCTGCCTAGATAAAAACTGAGACTCAGAACCCCAGACAATCCTGCTTTCCACTGGACTCCAGAGGAAGATCAGACTCATCAGACTCATCTCAGCATCACTGGACCCTTCTTCAACGGGATCATCTACTCCAACAGATCATCTGTTTCACCACGAGGACTGCTTCCAAACACCCTGACCAACAGGGTGTCAGGTTGTGTCCCTGACTCTGTCAGGGTTTTCTGGGTTTGTTTGTTTGTTTGTTGTTTACTTGTCTTTTTTTGTACTATTACATTTGCATTTCTAACATTCCTAGTAAAAGAACTGTTATTCCTATATCTTTGCCTGAAAGCCCTTAATTGTAAAATTATAATAATTTGAAGGTAGGGGGGTTAACATCCTCCATTCTAAGGAAACTCCAGCTTTCCCTAGTGGATACCTGTCTTCTAAACTGAGACAATAGGTAACAGGAAACATCCTGTCTTGTGCCAAATGATCTCTGATAAGGTGGCTGAGGTGACTGCCTGTATTGGTGCTCCAGGTTGATGCTGATTTGGGCAGTGTAGGCTTCCCATCCTCTTCCTAAAAATTCAACCCCTTGGTCTCTGGCTGTCACACTGGACTGTGTCCTTCAGTGATCACCCAGGAGATCTTTCTCCACCTCAATCTTCTCTGCCTTATAAATCTCACTTCCATTCTGACAGCTCACCACGATGCCAGTGATTATATGCTTTCCAGACTATTTGAGCATAGTGAAGAAACAGCAATAGTACAGAAAATCGCCCTTGGGAGCACAAAGCTGATCAGCACTGCTGGATGTTGTCTGCACCATTTGTGCCATAAGTGGTAACTCACTGCCTCCAGCATCAGGACCATCTGGCTGTGGCTTCTGGGACCACAGAGAGCTGTAGACCCTCACAGGGACATCCAGAGATGGAAGGAGAACTCCCATGGAGGCAGAAATACTGGGGAAAGAGTGAGACCAACAGATGTGGCTAAAGTAATTACTACAAAAAAATCCCAGATCCTTACTACATGCTAAAAATACTGACCCCTGCCTTATCATTCACTTTCTCCTTTTAAAGTGTGAATTTAGTGCTGTGTAGAGTGTCTGAGTTGTAGCACTAGAGACCTGAGGCTTATGTCCCTAGGACTGAGGAAAGAAACTGAGCAAGATTTCCTTCACACAAACCTGAAAATGTGTCTCATCTCCAGCTGTGCATCTTGACCAGGAGCGACAAGGAAGAAAAACCCTTCCAAGTAAGGCAGCCAGGGGAATCCCACAGCTATTCTGGATCACAGAATCACAGAATAGTTTGGATTGGACGGGATCCTAAAGCTCATCTCATTCCACCTCCTGCCATGGGCAGGGACACCTCTATCTACTGGAGAGTGCTCCAAGCCCCGTCCAGCTGGGTCTTGGACACTTTCAGGGATCCAGGGGCAGTCACAGCTTCTCTGGGCACCCTGTGCCAGGGCCTTCCAGAGAATTCATTCTCAATATCCCATCTAACACTGCTCTGTGTCAGCATGAAGTCATTCCCCCTTTTCCTGTCACTCCAGGCCCCTGTCCAAAGTCCCTCTCCTGTAACTTCTTCACAGGTAGGAAGGTAGCAATAAAATTACCCTGAAGCCCTCTCTCCTTCAGACTGAATGATCCAAATTCTTTCAGCCTTTCCTCATAGGAGAATTGCTCCATTCCTCTAATCATCTTTGTGGGTACACAGAGCCTGCAGCGTAGGTGAGCAGTTGAGCATAAGATAAAGCACAAAATAGTTTAAGTGCAAGGTTAGCTGTTTTTCCAAGTCAGGAATAACAAGCTGGCTACATTTCATACCCCTGGTTCTGATGGGTGGCTGAGCAGTGTTGGATGGAGCTGATCCTACAGGGAGGGTAAACAAGGATCCTTCCAGACCCTCGTGGTTTCACTGTACCCTGAGGGCTCATTTCAAACTGCTGTTACTTCCACTGGTGTGAAAACTGGTTATATCTGGGGGGGAAATAGGAAGCTGGTGTACTTCTTTTTCCAATATGGCTTACCACTTGTTTATTAGGTCCAGCAGCTGCAAGAACTGGGCCGGATGGCAGCTCATGTCGTTCTGGACACGGGGCACTATCATTCTGCTACCGGCTTCAGTCCACCCGGCCCTGTCAGCATCAGTCACTGCCAGCCTCCTGCACCCCTCTGCATGTCTCAGGCTGTCTCTTTGGATCTCTCCTCGAGGTTGCCAGATTTTCCTGCCGGCAGAGGCTGTGAAAGGCTGCCTGCTCAGGCCTGAGCGAGAGCCCCATGCTGAGCACTGAAGGGCCACACGCAGTTCGGCAGCCGTGGCCTTGGCTCCGGCGCTGGGGAGCAGCGGCACGGCCAGGGCTGGCACATGGTTCACATCAAATTCCCATGTTTTATCTTCCCTAGTTGTTTTATTAATGGCTGTTTCTAAGTAGAGTTCCTGAGCTGTGTTCACAATGCACTTGCTAGTTTAAACTCCAGAATGTTCATACCTCCAGCTGCTTACTTGGATTCTGTGCCTTAACTGTCCCTGGTTCTGATTTTTGCTGACTGGCAGCTTGTTTATCTTGAATTTCCACCAGAACCACTGAGGAGTTGTATGAACCCAAGAACGCAGCAGCCACAGTGGAATCATGGTGTCACAGTGTTGTTTTAATGGTAACAAAATTAAGACAAAGTTTTGTTTCTTAGCAATACAATTTTTGTAAAATGAAGTTATTTCCCACAGGTTGAATACATTCTGTGCTTATGTGCTACCTCTTGTTTAATTTTTCTGCTTGAGATAAATCAATTTTTCCTTAGATCTTGTACTAAATTGAGCAGCTGTTTTGCTTTCTAATTGGGATATTGAGTGGAGGTTTTTAGAGCTGTGGGCAGCCTTGGCTAAGATCAGCACTGTGCCTTTTGGACATAAGGCACTGGATTTTAACATTTCCGTATAACCAAGACCTCCCTTTAATAAATTATGGAGAAGACTTAAAAATCAGTCATAATATGTTAAATCCACATCTATTAGAGACAAATCACAGGATCACAGAATAATTTAGGTTGGAAGTGACCTTAAAACATTCCAACACCTTGCCATGGGCAGGGATATCTTCCACTAGATTAGGTTGCTCAGAGAATGTCTCTTTCAACTGGATGTTATTGTACATTGCCCAAATAAATTGCAGCCCTGAAAATACTGGTGAACTCAGTTATGATTTTATGATGCTTGGCGCCTTTGAACTTTGTAGCTTGCAGCCTGTGGAAATCTGGTATCAGAGGAGATTCATGTCTAGGACACAGAGCAATGGCTCCTTGAATTCTGACGAGTAGCCTGCTTGTTTCCAGCCTACAAGTCTGTTTTAAATAAAAGTAGAACTCTGATTATATGTTTTTAATGCTGGAATGTTTTGTAACAGTTGGCATGGAGACATTCCAGTGACTGAGAAAGGCAGATGTGTCTATCAGGTTCATGATGCAGAGTGGAAGTGCCTGTATAGAAATGTATGTGCTTGTTTATGATACTTCAGGATCCTTATTCTGAATAATAAATTCTGTAGAACAAAATGGGAAAAGTTCATCAGACAATATTTACTTACCTTTTCCTATTCTAAAATCATAAATTTCAAGTCCAAGCAGAATGGTGTAGTCCATCTAATTTGCTTACCACTCAATATTTCCTTTGCCAAAATCTGCTATCAAAACCTTGAAAAATACCCAAAAGCATAGGAAAGATCTCTCAGTCCTGGGCAAGGTATTTCAGTGGTTAATTACCTTTACATACTGTAGGTAGAAACTGACCTTTTTAAGTAATGAAAATGCTGTAAGAGTCAAATTTTTAACTGCACTTTCCCATTCATTTGTTACAGAGTCTTTTGAAGAAGAATTTCATGTTAATTTAGCCTTGCATAAATTTAATGCTTGGGGAAAAAAGGAAGTTAATAGCACTGATTTCTTCCAGGTGTATGACAAAAATGGATTTGCAACATTAACTATGCTGCTAGTGTGCAGTGTTTTAGAAATATGCTTCATTTACCATTAAAATGAATATTTTAGTGGCAGAGGTGAGCACAAAAGTACATCTGAGCAGGGCAGCACATAAAGTAGAAGCTTTACACCATCATCTACCGCCAATGACTGCTGTTCCACACTGGGCACCCAAGGTGAGACTCAGCCACAATCATCATTAGGAAGAGAAGGGCTAAGAGCAGTTTTTAAAAAATATCTAGAGGGAAATTGTTACACAAATAGTCAAAGATTCAAATAAAAACAAACAAACCACAGAAAAGCACAGAACAAAATGAAAATCATAATCAGAAAAAATATCTGAAATAACCAACAATTGCCTTCCAAGCTGAAGAGTGAAGAATTTGTAAATTATTAAAGTACCTTACATTATACTTTGTGAAGTAAAATTTTTGACTTTTCTGCCATCAGATAACTGGTTTTATTGTGCTAAGAAATGAATCTACACCACATCTCTGCCTAGACTACTACATTTGAATGAGCTATACTAATTGCATCTCAAAAACAAAGGACATGACATTCAGACATGGCCACTCCTGTTTCTCAGTCCAAATGAGCAAGTACCTAATCAAAGTTGGTTAGTAGGTGACTTTTTTTGACTGAAAATTAATTTTTAAATCAGACCCCTTTGCATATTCTTTATTACTTATCTTCTTCTGAAGTTTCAGATTGAAAAATCAGATTATTTTGGAAACTACACAGGTGCCATATTAAGAAATGCACAGTCTGAGAAAAGCAGTTTACAAATCCATATGGTCTATTTGGATATTGAATGAACCACTAATTATCCTGCAACATGTCTTACCAGCAGATGCCTAAGGAAAAAAAATGTAGGAAAATAACTCATTCAGCTTAAGGTACTTTTTGAGCCAGACATAGAATTGACTTTAGTTTGTTCAATAGCTATCAATGAAGCTGTGAAAACACATAAATAATAAAGATGATTTATCTGAAAAGAGCCTATTTTACACATCTATAAATTAATATCTTTGGGCTACTGATAGAAAAGCAGGAATCATATGAAAGTGATTAAACATAACATCAAATTGTGTGATGAATAATTTTTTTTGAATATTAAATAGGAGACACCAAATAATAAGATGAGGTCAGCAAAGCAGTGTGGTTAAGGAAAGACACACTGGTGAATAGGACAAGAGATATATCTTGGAGAAGGAAGCAGATAAACAAAATCTCCTGGAGAATGTGTACAACACAACTGGTTGTGGCCAAGAACATAAAAGATTTCTTAGAAGACAAGGTTTTCTCGGAACTCATTTAGATAATGTGTTAAACCATAAAATTAATTCCAGTTTTGATATATATTTCGCTAGGAGAGCAGGAAAATGTTCAGTAAAAATCATTCAAGGCACCTTTGAAACAGCTATGTCAGTCTATAATTGTGTCAAAGGTGTTAATCCTTGAGCAAAATGGATTGAAGCTTTTCATCTTCCAAAGGCTGATGCTGTCAGTGAGACTTTGGCTGTGTCTACCCTAAACCACCGTGGCACACTGGGATGTGACAGGTATGAGGTGTGATTGTAACTTTGGCACTAACAGGACATTTTTTAAAAGGCAACTAAGGATTCAAAGTCCAAATGAAACTTCTGTGATGTAACTAAAAACTTACCAACATTTTATTGACAATGAAGGGTTATGTTCAGTATTGTAATAGTTTAAGTAATTAATTGAAGTATAAAAGAGTAGATCTATCTGCTAAGATTGAAAATGATGTGAAGGTGAAGAGAAATCAAGGATGCAAGCCCCCCTGAGATTTAGAATTCAAGCTGATCTCATAAAAACTGGTGTAATTGAGGAGAAAGGACACATTTCAGGCAAAAGACTAGGGAACAGCTGAAAAAAAAAAGTTTTTTTTTAAAAAAAGTAATCCATAAAATTTCACAGTGGAGAATGACTGGAATATCTGTCCCAGCAAATAGCAAGCTGAATGAATTCAACATCATTATTGGTGACTAAAAGGAAAAAATTACTGCCTTACTGGGATGCATAAATAGAAAAAATGAGGCTGTCTCATGAGCACTGTTGAAACTTCAACAAATGGACAACTTTACTCAGTTTTGATCCTTACAAATGGAGGAAGTTTGGAACCAAGTGGAGGCTGGAAGAAATTCAGGATAGGGTAACAAAAATGGTCTGGGGTTTAGAGAGTGAAACATCTGGGAAAAATTGAAACAACCAAAGTTATTTAATTTATAAAGAGACCAGAAGTAGATGTCATAACAATTTTCAAGCACAAAAAAAAAATACCGTGTTAGGAGGAAGAAGTAAAGCAAAAGCTGTTGTCCTTTTTTCCTAGGTGTGGGATGGGTAATAATGGGCTGAAATTGCAGCAGGATTTTTCATAGTCTAATAGCAGTGGGGGATTTATTATTGTATTATATTACCTAGGGATGTTGTGAAATTCTTCAATAAGGTGTTAGGAAAACATCTGAAAGGATGACATAATAGATTCAATTCTGTTTAAGGCATGGGAATGGCCTATACAGTCTTTCTGTGATGCTCTCTTTTTTTAACTCTCAACCCTATAATTATAATGGAAATGGAAAATCAGGCATTCTACAAGAGAGAGGAAACTGACAATTTCAGTGAGTCATTGGATCAAAGGTGGATATCCTACATCTTAGAAGCTGAATATGATCCAGGACTTTGTGTATATTGCTTGTCACCCTACTATATTTTGGGAATGTGATGTGGTTATGGAAGAAAAATAATACGTACATTAATAGGAGAGTCAAGAATGGTGTCAGAAAATACTTAGACCCCACAAAGAAAAGGTTTCTTATAAAAATGCATATTCAAACTCCCTAGAGTTTATGAATGCTACTGAAGTATAATAGCCCCATGAAACAACCTATTGCCAAATTTTTAATTGAACAAATAGCTGAAAAAGTGGCAGTACTGGCAATTAATCATAAAGGGTTTTTTTCACATTTCTAGTTTTTTCAAGGGAAACAAGAGTTCCATAAGGTCAAATCTCCAACAAAACTACTTTTGTTGGGGAAATGTAGCAAGACCATTTGTCAACATTGAAAATGCTCATTTTGGCTGAAACTAAATTACCTAGGGATCCAAAGAATGATGCATTTACAGATGGTTGATGTCAAGGCAAGTTGCCAGATTCTTTTCCCTGGCCTTTTCTACAGGAACAAAACAATGTGGAATTGATATCTCAAGCACCTTTTCTCTTCTTTTCTCAATGCATCTAACAAATAACAGGCAAATAAAATAACATATGGTCAATATAACCAAATAATCAGGGTATGTGATATACAACTCAGTGTGTGCACATTTCCTGTTATAAATGTTTTAATAGTCATTTTTAGAGATGGTATGTTTTGTCTATGTGTGATTAATTATAAAATAATTATCCTCATCTCTGAAAATGGGAGACAATAATTAGGCCATAAAATCTAAGCAAACACAGAAGCCGTTGCCATTTCTTTAAATCACAACTGAAAATATTTACTGCAGTGGTAAAAGGGATCCTGAACCAGCCACCACAGGTGGTCAAGGTAAGACAGCAATTATAACAGCAAATTCTACTGAGAAAGCGGTATACCAACATCCCAGCCCCTCGTGTTTCTATTTTTGGTGAATCTTGCATTAACATAACAAATAAAATAACTGCAACTATATTATAAAAATTTGTTTAAAAAAAAAAAGAAAAAAGAAAAAAAGAAAAAAAGAAAAAGAAAGAAAGAAAAAAAAAAAAAGGAAAAAAGGGTTCTTTCTCTCCCCAGCATAATTGTATAGAAAACAGCCTGAACACTTCTGGCTTCTGCCTGCTGAGGGACTATCCAGGACTAATTTTTTCCAACTACATGCTTACCTTGTATTTCTCCATGTCCTTACATATCAACATTGAATCATAAAATGGTTTGAGTTGGAAGGGATCCTAAATACCAGCTTGTTCCACCTCCTGTCATGGACAGTGACACCTTCCACTATCCCAGGCTGCTCCAAGCCCTGTCCAGCCTGGCCTTGGACACTTCCAGGGACGGGGCAGCCACAGCTGCTCTGGGCAACCTGTGCCAGGACCTCAGCACCTTCTGAGTAATGAGCTTCTTCTTGACATGCTCTGTAGAAAATATCCCCCAACCTGGAAATATTTTGCTTACTGACATTGATGAAAATCTTAAAACTGGAAGAGAAATACAATGTTTACAAGTGTAACCCTCTCATGTGAGAGCATTGACACAACTAATTAGTCGTCACTGAGAAGGTTATCTTCTCCATTCACAAGGCATTTCTGAAACCCTTGGGTTGGGCCATATAATAACCTGGTTTGCCTTGAACCTGAATTGTTTATTTTCCCATTTAGATCACAAAAGTCTGTGAAATCATCCTCTAGAAGCATATATATAAACATTGTCAGGACTCAGTACATAACAAGAGCACTTAAAAATTGCTAGAATGTGTGGCATACAGACACTCAAAATGACCTGTTATAAGTCAGTCCATTCCAGCCACTGGTATTTCTGGATAAAACAGGACTTCAAGTGCAATGTTCCAGTAAGATTTTGGGGAGCTAAGTTTCAACCGCCGCCCCCCCCTACAATGTCTGTTTTCTGTTTTGTATACTGGACATGTGTGAGTGCAGGTGTGTATGTCTGTGTCTTTTTCACTGGAGGCAACAGTGAAACAATGACTTTTACTGTGGTGCGTAAGAAGGCTTGTGTTCCAAAGATAATTTGAATATTTAAATCCAGTTTCCTCTGTGAGGGAAATCTACTTCCAAGTACAGAATCTGATAAAAGACCTTTTCATGAAAGCAAGTGCATGACTCCTACAAAGTTTCATCCTCTCTCCTTTCTCATACTAGCTTAATGAAAAAAAAAACACACCAACAACAAAACCAATAACAACAATAACAACAAAAGAAAATCTTCTCACACCCAGAAAGGAACCACACAAGGTGTGAGTGAAGATATTTATGGACAGTCAACATCTCTAATGGCAGACACATTTCATATAAACTGTGTTTATAAACTATTTTGAATTTGGCTAAGCCAATCACCTAAAAAATCCTGTTTATCTGATAAAACTTCCACAAAGAAATATTAATTTCCTTGTGTTCCCTCTTCTCAGAGTCATGTCAGGAATGTTGGGAGTTGTCTGTATTAGGTTTGCTTCAAGCCTCTAGGATGTCCAGGGAATGCCTCTGTTAACTCATTTTCCATCCTTCCCAGTGCAACCAACAAATTACTTACAGGCAGAAGGTGGATAGAGGATTAGGTGTGTGTTATGAAAGTGACTATTTTTTACCGTGCCCTTACTTGAAACAAAAAGGAATTGAAGTGAGCTGATTTTCATGAAAAGTATCAAGTCTGGCACAAAGATCAGTTTTATTCATGACAGCAATTATCCATGACCTTCAGAATTAGCCCTGCTCTCATTTTTTCCGATTTGGGCCTTATCTTACAGATGGTCTCTTTCCAGTTTCTGCTATTGATCTTGCTAGCACTTGAAACTTATTACAGCTGGTAGCAAAATAACTGTTCTTATTCCCTGGAACATCACAGCCTATTTCTGTGGGCAAGCCTTTGTTATCCTTCTTTTGCTCCAGACCTGCAATACTCTGAAAATACCACTTCTGCCTTCAAAACCAAACCCAGGTGTCTTTCGTGAACCCACTTGACCAAACTCCTTTTCACCTCTAATTTTAATTGAAAAAGCGGTGCCTCAGTGTTCCAAAACCACAATGTAGTATTTCTCCTAACCTTATAACTGAACATTTCTTTCTCTTCCCCTGCTCTGAAAGCCCAGTGTCAAGATGACCTAGTAAAGGCCCTGTGAAAAATGTGGTTCAGAGGATATTCCACAGTGAATGGGTGGATATGAACTTTTGAGTGGGAGGCGTGTAGCCTACATAGGCACAGAACAGAACAGAAAAACAAGCTCTGCTGCTTAGTTCTCCCTTCTCCAGTTTTAATGCCTTGCCCTCAAACCTCAGCCCTCTTATCTGCTTTTTCAGCTTCTCACATTGCCCCTGTCAGCTCCACTGAATAAATGATGTCATTCTTGTCTGCTTGAATGTTTACTTCTTTCTGCACTGCCTTTGGCACACAATACTCTTCCCAAAACTAATCCATCCTGAAAGCCATTTTTCTTTTCCTTCCGATCTACCCTCAAGGCCTGCAGTAAAATGGCAACTGCAAGTGGCTAAGCAGATGCTAAGAATGTAAAAGCTTTTTTTAAACTATCTGCCTCCTGAAGCCAGCTCTGTAACCTCAAAGGGAGCACCTCAACTCCCAGTGCAGGCAGGGGAAGACCTAGGAAACTCGAGATAGGTCTGACTGCAGAAGGCAGGGAGGAGAGATTCGTGTCAGCTGCTGAACAGGCGGCTTCCAGACCTGCTCAGGGCTGGTGAGCGTGACTGAGGAAACACCACAGGCTTTACGCCTTGGTTATCTCAGCCAGAGCTCCAGGGACACGCTGCCCACCACGCCCTGATCAAAGCCCACAGACCCCGGTGGAAGGAGGCCAAGGAAACTGTTTTCCTGTACAGTGGAAGGAAGCAGTAGCAGCAGCTGTGGCTGGAGCTGTGTGTTTGTGCACCGACTTGCTGGCTGAGCCCTTCCACTGGCACAGAGAAGTGACAGACCGGCGCTTGGATTTCTTGACATGCCGGATAATATCCAAACCTTTGCCATGCTTTGAAAGAAAGAAGCAGGAAGAACTTCCTCTGGCAGTCATCTGCTCCAACAGATGTGAAATAAAACCATCAACCTCAAACAAACCCACTAGGAGAAACCAGGGAGAGAAAGACTTTACCTGTGACTGTAGATGGAGCCTGACTAGGCAGGGGGTGATGTGCTGAAATCCAGCGTTGCACACCTGGGAGCTTCTAAGACGAATATTCAGGGTGAGGTGTTGACTTGGAAGGATGTACCTTTCCAGGGACTGAGGTTACAGGATGACTCCAAGTTTTTTCAGGTTTATATAATTTGTCTTTTGAAAGAATGGAGAAGGCAACCAAGGTTTTTAGTGTCCCATTTCCTCAGTCTTTCTGCTCCTACTTACTATTTATGAGTTTACCACTGCTCTTTGGATGACGGTGTATTTATACATTGTCCAGTATAATGAGAGTGTCATTAAGTGTTTGGGAAGGATTAATGCCAATTATATGAGTAAAAACATGAGAAATTGGAAAAAGCTATGAATCTGGAGCAAAAAACCCAGCTTCTGTCCTGAGTGCTTGTTCCACCTTTATGAGCTCTGCTGTACTGTGTGATTCTGTGCAAGGCTCTCAGTGTGGTCTTCATTTGACACAGCATAATCTGAAAAAAAATTAAAAGCATTTTCTCTTTATCTTCTTACTTACATGTACCAAAAAGCCACCAAGTGAGTCATTCAAATAAAGTATACTACTTACCCTTAATTGAATTTACTGGTTTCAATATAATTGCAGATTCAGCACCATTATTTAATTTCAGGATTTAATGAGTATTGTCAGATCTCCTGAAGGGATACACATGAGGCTGATGAAGTGGCTCCTGGTTCACTTGTGCTGTGTAGTCTCAAATTACACTTAACTAAAGAAAGGTTTCTTTCTTTGACCTCTAT
The DNA here is from genome assembly GCA_013397195.1 of Hylia prasina. Lineage (NCBI taxonomy): Eukaryota > Metazoa > Chordata > Aves > Passeriformes > Sylviidae > Hylia > Hylia prasina. Next base: position 208,419 of record VYXD01004928.1, on the reverse strand, counting down.
GTCACATTTCTGAACATCTTGGTGTGTTGCACCTGTAGGAAAAGTGTCCCCTGTGCATGCGCTCCCTTTACACCTTCAGGGTCATTGCCAGCCTCTTATTCTTCCTTTCAGCTTCTGTTCATCATCACAGAAGCAGAAGAAAACAAGGGATTCTGCAGGGATTCAATTAGTGCACTGTCTCCAAGTGTATCTGCTTGACTGGAATGTCATCCAGGTCTGCTGAGCGTGGTGTGGCAATACAACAAAGCCTCTATTCCCACATGGAGGCAATGATTTATCAGTACAATCATTCAAAGCCTCCCTGATCCCCCCACCATTATCACGCTTCCACTGTGCTGATTTGTGGCCTCAGTTTTGGGAGGTGATAAGGGCACCTGATGCATCGAAACTCAGAGTACTGCTTCACAGGACAGGCGTGGATGTACTGCTGAATGTGATAATAAAGGTACCTAATAAAGATTAATGAGAAAATATTTTTGAGCTATATCATGGACATTTTTAAAAGGACATTTTATTATCAGTTTAGACATCAAATAGATATTTGTAAAAATCTTTTTGGAGTTCTGATGATAATTGAAGCTGGAGTCACTATCATCTCTATGACCAACTAAACCAGTCAGTGTCTCAGAAAACAGCCATGAATTTTTGTTTCTCCTTCCCTTTGAAACCATAAGCATCCCTACCTTTTCCTACAAAAAACAAGAAAGAAAATAAATATTCCCAAAGACCATAAATTATTTCTCCAAGAGTATTAAGTTTTTTTCTATAACAATGGTTTTAAGAATCTAACCTGCTTACAGAAATGGAAGATAAGAACCTAATGAGAGAAAGTTAGGATCAACTATAGCAAATAAATTATTTTTTTAAAGTAAATTGAACACAAATTATGGTATCAGATGAGGGAACAACCAATTGTTCTTCCTTTGCATTATGTTACACCAATACTAAAGAGAATTGATTTAAACAATAAACTATAATAAAAGAGATGAAAAGGAAGGGAAGAAATATTGGTAAGAGTGGATATGTGGAATAAATAAGCAAGAGGTAAGGAGTAAAAAAAAGAGTATTGGAGAACAATGAAAAGTAGAAAGGTATACATATGTCATGCTGCTTCTAAGACCAATTAAATCTTACAGATAAATTGAGAGAAGATATGACTCTAAATCTGCTTGTAAGTTATAAATGTGTGTTCATTGAACAAAATCTCCAAGGCAGTGCCAACCTAAACACCCCTTGGTGTGGAGATATTAGTTTAGATCACAACAATACAATCAGACTGCATGACTCTGTCCCTTAGGTGAAGTAATTAAATACATAATTACACCATTTCTGATTTCAGAGCTGAGTCTCTTGATGCATACATAGCCTGCAGTCATTTCACCAATCTCTTTATGCAGATAACTAGATCATGTTGGACATATCTGCTGTCCATTTCACTGGGATTACATGGAACTGATTGAAAATCAGAACCTATTAATGAAGAGTTCAGAAATTTAGCAGTCAGAGCTTTCTACCATAGTGAGCCTTTACTATAATGATAAAAGAGGTTAACAAATATCTGTGAGAGCTCCGGGCAAAACAGGGATTTATTTACCCTTCAGTCAGCCTGTGAAAACAAGGAGTTTGTGTAGAGCAAGCACAATTCTGCTGTGTGGCTTCCATTTCATTGCACACTCCTAATTACCCAACAAATTGAACCAACTACAAAACAATTTAGAAATATAGACACCTTCTTTTAATGGGTTAACGTCAAAGAGTTAAAAAAACATCTGCACTAACTATTGGTCATAGGTCATGTTCATAGAATATCCTGAGTTGAAAAGAGCTCATAAGGATCAAGTCCAGCTCCTGGCCATGCATAGACAGCTCAAGAATCCTACTCTGTGCATCCCTAGGAGCACTGTCCAAATGCTCCAGGAGCTCTGGCAGCCTCAGGGATGTGCTCATTCCCTGGGGGACCTGGGCAGTGCCCAGCACCCTTTGGGGGAAACAGAACCTTTTCCTAAGATCCAACCTAAATCGCCCTGACACAGCTCCAGCTGTTCTCTGGGGTCCTGTCACTTGTCACCTGAGAGATCAGTGCCTGTCCCTCCAATTCCCCTTAGGAGGAAACTGCAGACTGTGATGAGGCTTTTCCTCACCCGCCTCTTCGCAGTCTGAATTGCTGCTTTTATTAAAGAGCATGCCTATTTTCCCCTTCAATTATTTTCCAAATGGAATATATTTGAGTATTACAGGAAATCTGAATGTGTGAGGAAGATCAACAAACTTCTATAGATAAAAAGAATAAAAATTACTGAGCAGAATCTTACTGTTATCTAAAACATCTTCGTGCCCCTGTTTTAATCATAGCCATGCAATACAGCAATAGTGTGCTGGATGCTATCCCCTCACCTTGGAAGCACAGGACAGATGTGTTTTCTGAAGCAGTATCTCAGCTCAATCTTATGCACTTTTGCAAAGATTTTAAAATAACTTTTTGGATGAAAGGAGTACTGATTGTCTCTTTCTCTCATCCTTAGCTGTCAGTCTGTAATGATCAGAGTTGAAGGCACTTCCCTGCCAGGGAATTTGTTTAAATTTAAAATTAAATTTTAGCTAGGATGTTGAGATCCAAAGCTGATGCTGATGAACTGTTTTGATGCTGCCACTCCATCAGTCAAGTATGGTATATGTTGCCTTTGTAGTGTTCCTCCAAACCATGTTCTAGTCAAGAATCAACCCTGTCTCTGACTACAAATAAGGAATTTTTATTTTCTTGCATCAGGTATTTTCCCATAATTGTGTATCTTTCTCTCATCAGTGACAAGCATTTCCTCAAGAAGATGCCTGCCCTGAACACCTCTTGGAAGGATCTTTGTGTGGATTTGCAAGCAGAACGCTGTTAACCATTGTTTTCCCACAGAAATGCTTTGAGTGTTGGATCCCTGACACTCATGATCTATCCCACAGGAAACATAAAAGTGCAATTTTGGGTAAAGTACACTGCAATTTCTTTACACAAATCTTTCTAAGGTAGGTTTTTCTGTTGTTACCAAAGAAAAGGAATTGAACCCCTCCCCCCAACCCCGCGCCCTGCCTTGGGCTTGGTTTTGTTTCTGAAAATGGCTCTAAAATTTTCCAGTAATGTTTAATTAAGGACCACGAACCCATTCAGGAATCTGGAATCTCAGATGATATGTGATGTCACCGATATACAGTGACAGCTCTCCTGGGCCTCTTTTTCACCTTGGTTGTATTTCTGCTGCTTCTGACCTGCTGCTGCCTCTCTTCTCCAAATTACAATATAATGTCACCCAGAAGTTCCACTGAGTGTCTCCTGTCACAGCACTACTTCAGTGCTGAGTTGGATAACAGAATAATAAATTAAAAAATCTGCTTTATTCAGAAGATCTGATGAGTTTTTTACATATTTTTGTGTCTCATCTGACGTAAATAGTTTCTCTTATCATAACTCATATTCTCCTATATAGTAAATACAGTTTCTCTTATGATAACTTGAGCGTGAGAAGTCCCAGCTGTTTCTCTAAAGCCTGAAAGAGATGACTTGGAGATCACAGACAAAAGCATAAAATAGGAATAAACCCAGAAACCATCACAATGTGAAGCAGGAGAGATGGAACTGCAAAGGAAGAGTTTATTTGGTCCTGTACTTCTAATATTCTTCCAGTGCAGTTGCTTTTTATCCTCCTCTACCAAACAATCATATGTTGCAATGTCACTTCATGAGAAGCAACTCCATACTGCTTACTTGACCTGGGGTCCCTTTTTCTGATTTCACAACAGTCAGAGATTAATCCTGTGGTTGGTGGCTGGGTGCTGTGTGGTTGGCATCCAGCTGTGTGCTGCTCAGGAGTTTCCTCCTCCCCTCTCTCAATCCTTCTGATGTATTAAAATCTGGGTGTTTATTCCAAATCATTAGACTGTGTCATTTAACAGTGTTTGGCAAGTTTTATTTATTAATTTTTTTCCAACAAAAAAATTCAAAAGCCTGTGAGGCAACAGAAAAGTAAAGCGTAAAATACATTTGACTTAATTGGCAGCAGCAGACTGCATGCGTCAGAAGGAATTAACCTCCAATAAAGCAGAATGTGCAGGAAACACAATGTACTAGTTTGATATGGTCTTTCAAAGCTACCACTTCCTGAAACAGAGGCAGAAACACAGGTTGGCTAAGCCTGCAAAAGGCCTTTGGGTTGATGTGCGTGGAACAGTTCTCAAAGGTCCCACACATGTCTCTCTATAAACCTAGCGAGATGGAATTCAGAATTGTCTAGCTGTGTCAGGGATTTCATACCCTTTTTGGTTGAATCCAAGGCAGATGGAACAACATTTATGCTTTACCTCATGATTCAGCCTCAATGTCCTCATGCAGTTTATAATTTGAACATCAGAACAGGAGCAAACAGATACCATTTCTGAGCACCCTCATCAGTGAAGACATAAAGATATGATTGATCCAAAACTGCATATCTTGCATCTTCAGAAACCCACCCAGTGTGAACAGACATGACTTGAGGACTGTTTATAGAAAAGAAATTATTTCATACAGGTTTTGGATTTTTTTTTTTTTTAAGTTAATGAAGGATGGACAGAAACATGTGGCTGCAGTAAAGGAGGACAAAGAAACCTGCGCCCTGGTTTAAAGATTCATTTTCACTTTGCTGTGTAAGTGACATGGACTCATTTTACATGGTTAAAAGAAATAAGGAAAGAAACTGACTTGGAGATAGTGCCCTGTCATTAAAGTCTTGAAAAGGAAGTTCTCTCATACAAGTTGCACACCTCAAGCAAGGAATTCACAGTGTTTTGGTAATATTAGCAAATAGTCCTTCAATGTATGCAAGGACTACTCATGGTAAACTGAGGCCTGGGGCTAGGAACACTTTGTGAGATTGTCTAAAACAGAAGTCTATTGATTCCTGTTTCCACTCAATAAAATAATTAAATTTCAGTTTGACCGATGAGACTAGGTGCTGGAACTGGAAGCCAGGTTCATTCTTGTAAGAGCAATTAATCACCTACTTAAATTCAAAGTGTTTAAATCATATTGATATCTGTGGGATTAAACCAAAGCTTAAACATATGTTCTTGTTTATATTATGTCCTGAATTTCCATAAACATGATAGAGGGATTTTCCAAATTATGATGGCAGTGGTTTAGATCCCAGAGAAGTTGTACCTCTGCTCCTCCTTTTTTCATTAAGAAAAGCAAAATCATTCTTGGCTGATGGAATCTGGACCCTCACGGTCACCATGGCCATACTAGAAATAACATTCTGGTGAAACACCATATGAAAGCAAAAGAAAACAAAAAATCTTCTCATGGTATGCTGAGCAAAAACATAATGACTGGCACACAGCCAAATTCTTAAATTTTTATTTTATTCAGACTTTTACAAAAAAATCACCAAGATACAAATTTTGGGAATTTTGGATCTAATAAACGGCTCCACTAAAACCATGGGCTCTTTCTGGGATATTTAGAAAACACAGAGGCATGTGTGGGACTTTAAAATGGAAGCATCCAGTAGCCCTGTACAATCTGGATGATTTGGACAGTGTTTCTCTTGCCTTCTCTAACAAATGGGATGCTGTAATGGTTGTTCTTGGGCACAAAGTTCTTTCCATCCCCATGGGAAGATAAGATTATGAGAAACCTCACAGGTGTAGGTGTTTGATCCTTAGGTTTTTGGGGGCAGGTGTTCAATCTGCCCATGAGAATCATAGAATCATGGAATGGTTTGGGTTGGAAGAGACCTTAAAAATAATTTCATTTCAACCTCCCTGCCTTGTACAGGGACACCTTTTACTAAACTAGAGGTTATGGGATCAACCTAAACATAATCACATTATCTCTGCAGTAAATGAGGCTCAGTCCATTTAATCAGAGAGGGCATCTCCTCGAGTTCTCATCTTTCAGGCAGGATTCTGTACAACTGCTGCCTTTACTGTCAGAACTTCGCTGTCATTTGCTGATCCCCAACCAGAATTTTGGGAAACTGCAACTATCAATAATTCAAGCAAAGACGGTTTTATTTCTTGCAGTAGCTATCTATTTATCTGCACTTTAAAGAGAGGGAATTCAGGCCTAATGGTCACTAACTATGCCCTGATGGTTGCTGTTTAATGAGGATAAATGGGGATTGCTGTGTCAGCTTAGACACTGGCAATAAAGTCCCAGTAAGCAAGCAGGCTGCCTCTTCCATCTTCTGTCTCAAGATCCATTTATATACACTCTCCATGACCTAGGTCTTTATATCCTCCTGCCTCTCCCTTCTTTCAGTGAATGCCCTTTTCTGTTTCTGAATGCATTTCTTCCCCTTCAAGTGGTGCTGTTTTATTTTTTCCTGTCTTCAAGATAACTAAGCAGTGCCCTCCTTTGCCTTTGGCTTCATTACTTCTCTGTCACATTACCCTTTGCTTCCTTAAGAGATCTCTGACTTTTAATCCCTTCTCTAATGTTGCTCTTGCCATGCTCTGAAAATGCTCACCACAGATGCTTTTCACATGCTCTCTTCCTTACCTTTAACTCGCAGAGGTTTTCACAGTTCTTCCCTTTAAACTAATTTTGTGCTTGATATGCTTGTTCTCTCAGAATATAAACAGGATGTCAGGCAAGGGAAGTAGAAGACACCAAGGGCTGTTAGGGTCCACACACAGCATTGTGGCATGACCAATCAGGGAGAGGTGGTGGGAAATTTGCTCCCTTTGAGTCAATGACAAAAAATTATATTAATTTGATTGGAGCCTTATTTGCCAACTATATTTTTGGGAGAGTTTGAGAACTACCAGGTACGATACTGTGTGGGAGTGGGATGGAGACAGGTAAGAAATTTTCCTGCCTTATGCAAGGTGCTCAGGGACAACAAATTATACCTGTGATTTTCTGTGGAGCAAGTAACCCTGAAAACTACAGAGATGATAGGGTCTGTTCTCTGTGTTTTCTATCACTGACTGGGGGATGTCCACAGGGGGATAAATCCTGTGAGGAAAACATGTGCCCTACAACCTGCACCTATTTCAAGCTTTGCAGAGGAAAAACTGAGTGTCCCATATGCCTGACTCATGCAGGACTGAGGCATTCCATGATTTTTAGGACATGGAAATTTTTTTTTTCTGATTATTTTTGTAGTACAGCAGAATCATGAGAGGTAGATATTTATACTTAATTTAAGTTCCTGGTGCATAGAACACTCTTTCCTCTCTTTCCCAAGGACTCTCCACTTCTTTTACCCTTTTCCTTCCACCACAGCTCTAATGAAACTGTAATGAGTTGGCTACTCGAGCTGCAGAACCAGTGTCCAAACACTTGAATCTTTAATAAAGGCCCATTTTCTCAATATGACACTTCTTGCAGGCAACAACAACAGGAGTTTATATTACATGCTTCTACTAGGAGCACTCCAAAGCCACTTTGGGATGAATAGTTTCCACAAAGAAAATTAAAGCAGGTCTTTTGCTCCTGTAAACTGATTCAACGCATTTGAAACTGATAGCACAGCTCTGCGTAAGCTGACAATGCGAACCAGCGTGCCTTGCTCTGTGTTACAAAGGAAGTTGGATAATGAAGTGTCATAATGAAATGACTTACATTTACCCTAACATTCTCTCAAAGTCCTCCTATAACTCCTGTGGTGCGTTCACACCAGTTTTTCCTGCAGCTCCCAGTAAAAAAAACCGCATAGACTGTTTGATATACCGCTCTTCATTGTAATTTCAATGCTTGCTATTAGCTCTTAACCCTCTATGTTAGTGCACCAGTGATGTGGTTCATGAATTGTTCAAAAAAGGCCAAACATGTATTTTTTGTGTTGACATCTATGCTTCCCTTTGCTTTTTAGAGCTTGCCAGATGGTCTGTGTGAAGGGCTTTGAGTAGGGTCCTGTCACTGATTCCCTCAAGGTCACAGAAACATTTTTTCTTAGTCAGTAACAGTAGCATTGTTCTAAAATTTTGTGCATGCATTGTGTTACAAAACACCAAATAATGCTGTCATGAGCTCACACAGCTTGCACACAAGCTGCAGGCATCTCCATCAACCAAACTTCCCTTGACACAAAATAAATTCAGCATATCAGATAGCTCAGGAGCTTGGTGGGGAATGGAACCATGAGAGTGAGTGGGGAGAAGGTTGAGGTTTTTCTTGCTTCTGCCAGAGGAGGACAAGTTTCCACCTTGGAAAGGCTTCTTATCCCAGGCCACACAAACATTCTCCACTATCAAAAGTGAATTAAGATCATACTTTGCCCCAAGGGGTAGCACTCCCCCATACCTTGAAATTCCCTCATAAATTCAAACTCCTGTAATATGGAGGATGGCCAAAGAAGGTTTGAGCAGATCTTCACAACTTTTTTGAGAAAAGGATGCTTAGAAGAAAGAGGTAATCAGATGATAATCAGATCACACTTGATGTTTTCATTATTTGCAATTATCTCAGGACAGAGATTAATAGCGAAAGTATTCTAATTTGGAAAATAATGAACTCTTGCAAACTGAGACAAGATAACAATATCTCACAGAAGGCTGGAAGGGACCACCGGAGGACATCTGGTCCAAACCCCTTCTCAAGCAGGATCCCCTTGAGCATTCAATTAAGGATTGTGTCCAGGGAAGAAGACTCCAATATCATTAAACAAAATGTTTGATTTTAAACCCCCTACCAGGTGTAACTTGTACACCTGTGAGCTTGTGAATTTCCTATACTTTGTTTCTGAGACTTCCTAACCTTTTTCTGAGAGATCCTGTGATCCATAGGAGCAGACAGAGCTGGAGCAGTTACAGATGAAACAGTGACAGAGGGATCCTAGAGAAAGTGTAACCCTTAGACAGCAGCCTGAAGTGATTACCAGGGGATCCTCCCTACCCAGAATGAGACTGGTGAGGACTGTGGTATTCTGACACTACATGGTGCCAACCTGGTGGAGAAAAAAGAACCCAGAGGCAAGACAGCGTGAACTCCTCAGAGATGAAATACCTCATGCCCTTGCCTCATCCAGTGACAGAAACCCAGCATCTTTGTTCCCCAATGCCTCGCTACCCCATGGCTGTGAGGTGACACCACCAAAGCACAGAAGAGTTGTGGTGATGGAGGTAAACCTCAAGAAAGAGCTGGCAGGAAGAGAGGATGGTCCTGAGGTACGGCAGCAGCAAACACAAATCTTGATAGTTGCTTTCTAAGGAGCTTTACCACAGGCCTTTCACCAAAATGTGGTTAGAGCTGGAGACCAGTAGCTTATACATCACAGATCCCTATAAAAAACTGAGTTAAAATGTCAGCACCTTTGCAAACTGTTGTCAAATGCATATCTTAAAGAGNGAAGAGAAGAGAAGAGAAGAGAAGAGAAGAGAAGAGAAGAGAAGAGAAGAGAAGAGAAGAGAAGAGAAGAGAAGAGAAGAGAAGAGAAGAGAAGAGAAGAGAAGAGAAGAGAAGAGAAGAGAAGAGAAGAGAAGAGAAGAGAAGAGAAGAGAAGAGAAGAGAAGAGAAGAGAAGAGAAGAGAAGAGAAGAGAAGAGAAGAGAAGAGAAGAGAAGAGAAGCTCTGTAACATTTGAGATCTTTGGAGCAGATCTACTACAGTAACATGAAGCAACAGCCATCAAAACAGCAGCCAAAGGGGTTGTATTTGCAGCAGGATGAGTTGGTTCTACCAAGGCAGTCCATCCCACACAGCTTCAGAAGAGAAGAATGAGAGAGGACACTAAGTTGTCTATCAGGCCTGGGCATCATTGACCTCTCCAGGAGGTGAAATTAAACTTCCACAGGGCTGCTGAGCCATAGGTGAAGGAGGTGAACTCTCTTGGATGAGGAAAAAGATGAAATCTGGCATTGCTGTGGAGGAACTCATGGATGTTGAGGCTGACTGCCTATAATGGCAGCACAACTGCTCTCAGCAGCAACTTGGAAAGGAAACTTAAAACCATACAACAAGCGGTGCCCTGTGCCATTGTCACAGCATGAGGCTCCACTGAACGGAAAATACCCCTTGGCCTACAGCCCTTCCTCTCTGATGCTCAGTGAGGAGAGAGTTGGCTCCCGTCACCCCCTTGTCAACAGCCCAGCCCCTGGGACTGGCTTCCCTGCAGGGATCTGGAGAGGGATGCTCCATCTGCTTCTGGAGTGGAAATCCCACCTGGGTGGTAAGTTCTACTCTACTGGTGCCTGAGGACACAATCTGGACCAGAAACGTTTCTGTCCATTTAGTGATAGGCAAAGCACTAAAGTGTGAATTCCTCGTCTGCCCATGGGGCCCATGGCACAGTCCATTTTTAACTTTTAAGGATATTCTGGGAAGAACAAAAAAACCCAAACAACAACAACAGAACAACAACAACAACAACAAAAGAAAAAAGAAAAAAGAACAGAACCAAAGCTTGTTTTTCTCCATTACCATAAAGAGAGCTTGTGAATACACGGTATTAGTATCCCAAAAACTATTAAACTCCTTAGTGATGGGAAACAGATGGAAAATAAGACAAAAGAATTCACAACTCATGTTAGACTGAATTGAATTCCTTTAATTTCACACAATGAATAACATATGAATAGGATTAACTTTTTTTTTTCTTTTTTTTTTAGTTAAGTGCTCTATACTGTGCTAACCTGATTTGGTAGCGAAAAGACTGAGCTTTGTTTTAGAAAAAAATGTTTAAAAACCAACATCTAAGATCATGAAGGAGCATGACATTAAAGCATGCCAGATGTATCTAAGCCTCAAAGAACATCAAGTCCATATCCATTTTTAAATGTACAAAAATGCTTCATGAATAAAAACTGTTACAAAAAGAACATTTCAAACAATGTACAAGTTTTTTTTCTTGCCTCTATATTCAATAAAATACAAATACATTTTTTTGCTCTAAAATATGTTTACATACAATCAAAGTAGAACATGCAAATTACACTTTAAAAAAGGCTTTTAAAAACCACTTATGAATACAAACTAAAAATTAGCCAGCACGACTTATAGAACAATCTTGTGCCCCATTCGTTTGATTTTTTAATTTTTTTGAAATACAGTATATACATATTTAACACTTCATGTGCATTTATTATTTAAGAAATAGCTTAAAAAATAAAGAAAAAGAAAAGTAAAACAAACCAACATGGGATTGAACTGCTTCCCCATGTTGTCCAATTGGCAGCTCTTTGCATGTTATCATATTTTTTTTTCTTTTTCTTTTTTTTAATATATAGTGTTCTATGCAACCTAGGCAGGCATCTTAAAGAGATCTCCAATATGTGTCCTTTGTTGAAATGTGCTTCTAATTATCTCAGAACTGCAGCACCCCAGTTTTTAGATGATATGGAAAGAAGAGGCATTATAAGGGCAAGATTTTTATTTATTTTTTTCAATTCAGAAAACCATCCCGGTTTTGTTTTTGAGATTTTTTTCCTTTTTCTTTTTTGGTTGTTTTGTTTCCCTTTTTCCTGTATTCTTTTAATTGTTCTTCAAACTCTNTTTTCTTTTTTCTTTTTTTTTTTTCCTCCAGTTATCCAAAAACATGGGTGGTGCTTCACAGAAAATTTAATATTGAAGGGCTCAAGATACTGGCAGCATGAAGGTCTTGGAGACACAAGTGGTAATT
>VYXD01004928.1:154337-195529 GCA_013397195.1 Hylia prasina | reverse complement strand
AATATTGTTGGGTAATAAACGGCAGGAGTGGGATTTTAGCCTTAAGCCCTAAAACTAAATCCTTTATGATCTGCATGTAGTACATCGCCTTAAAATATTATTCTGTCAGCAACTTGCTTATCATCTTTACAGACTATGCAACATGCAGAACACAAATTCTGAGTGCCATCTAACAGTATTTTCAGTCTGCTTTTTATGGCACTAACAAGCTACTCTTCCTGTCAGCCCAGGACCAGCTGCATGAGGGTGTGGTGTGGACAAACAGCCAAAGCTGTGCCACAAGCACCACGCTTCACCCAGCAGCACCTTCTTGCCATGAAAAAAACAAACCTTGAGCTTCTGGATAGAGCCCATCCCATGCTGAGAGCTTTTAGCTACCAAGTCCTAAACTTAGTTTCTCTAGGACAAATAGGACCTCTTCATGGTTTTGCTCAATGAAGGGTCTGTGAGGTTGTTCCCTCCAAGTGGATGCTCTCCTTAAACACTGTGCCTCTAGCAACTTTTTGGATAGCACGTTTTGGAAGGATAAGAGCATTCTTTTCCCAAAGCTCAGGAGCATGGGAGGCAGCAGCCACTCAATTATCCTTCCCTGGGGCAGTTTATCCCAGTGTGTCCGGAAAGATCCAGCCCAAATCCAGCCCTTATGGGCATTCTGACCCTCTTGAAGCCATGATGGGTGTTTGATGACAGATTTTGTTGTCTTCACACCTTTTTTTCACTCACTACACACTGAAATGTCCTTCAGTGCTAGGAAAGACATCACTGAAGATAAAACTAAGGATAAGTTGTTGTCTGGCTTAATTTCAGCTACCTGGAATACCAATTATGTTACAATTTTTTTGTCATTTTAAGTGACTGTCACTTACTTTCAAGCCCAAAGGAGATTGGAAAAAAAAATTTATAAATTAACTAAGCCTCAATCCAATGCTTTTTAAGGAAGAAGAGAGGAGTTCAATGAGGTTTAGAGTTTTTTTCTGCAGGCCTACAACTTCAGTCAATAACACTGTGCTAATTCAAGAGAGCTGAAAAGCAAAATTGGTTTTAACAGAACGAGCAACCAGCCAATTTGTTTCTAAGCTGCATTAATTGGAAAAAAAAGCACAAATAGGTATGATGAATGATGCAAAACAAATTGGAAACAAAATTCTGCGATCCCTCTTATCAGTTTTAAGGAGTTAGGACCTCAAAATTTGTTCCAGTCTTAAAAAAAAATAAAAAATACATCCCCTCTTCCAGCTCCCCGACGCAATCCTATCCCCATATGCGTTCAGTTTTAATAAGCTAAGGTGCTATCACAGAAGAAAAATCAGTCTCTAAAAAACAACGAGTTGTATGTTTACAGTGTTCCTCTAACACCATAGTCTTGATATGATTTTTGTAAATAAATAACAGAATAGAAACACAATATTTTTTGTGGGGACTTTTTGTTTTTTTTTTTGGTGGGGTTTTCTTGGGGTTCTTTTTTTTTTTTTTTTTTNTTTTTTTTTTTTTTTAGTTTTAGTGTCGTGCTATATGAAGCTTCCTTGGCAATAAACCAATTCAAGATTTCTCGAGAAAGGGAATAGCATTTGGCTTGTGAACCATTAAGTAATTCCAATCCTGCCTCCCTTGGTGGAATCTTCCCTCCCTGTTCCCATTTTATTATCCATCTTGCCATGCTAGGTGTTGAGTGCACTGCAGGATTTAAAAAGAAAGGAAAGAAAGTTGAAATTACCTATTTCAAATTTCAACAATTGACTTTCTTTTTTAAAAGCATTGACACTGCAATGGAACAGTTTTTGTTCAGTCTTTGTTTTAGCTAAACATTTTAATTGGGCTGTGGAAATGGAACTTGGGTATTTTATCCAAGTTTAATCAATGGCTAACGGACAACTCGAATGAGTAATGTACAATTTGAACTGACCATTTAAAGAGACGATTTGTCACACACAGTTTGCATCCATGCAGACTGAGAGCCTTATAATTACATTATGTACAAAAAAAAAAAAATTATTTTTTAGTTTATTAAGGCAACCACAACTTGGAGAACATGTCCAAAGTGGCATTAATACAATTGCAGTGGTGATACCCTTTGAACATTTTTATTTCTATTTTCAGATAAGAACACTTATTCCTTTTCTTTTTTTTTCAGAAATAATTGCCAAGAAAGGATCTATTATCCATAGGGTTTGTTCTATAGTTTTTTTAAAACAATCTGCTTTATCTATTTTCTTTAAAAGACAATATCAAGGCATTGCTACCCAATACAAATTATTAATATTCTGGTTCTCCCATTAATTTCACTGGGAATTGCAGATGGTAAAAACTTGGTAGGTTTGGGCCCTGTTCTTAATTTTATTTTTTTCTGTCCTATTTTTTTTCTTTTATCTTTTTTATATTCTTTTTTTGGTGATTTTTTTTCCATGTGTACTATAACTATTCCCCAGAAGTGTCTTGCTGTTCTCTACTCATATGTACCGAGCATCAAAACAACTTGGCTGATGGATGACCCCTTTTTCACACGCCATTGCCAAGTTGCTTCATATAAACGTGCTATTGTAACTGAATATCCATGTATACCTTAATTTAAATGCTGTGATATTCCATCATTTCTTGGGATAGCACTCGGAATGCGAATGCACAGGTGTAAGGCTCTAATTTTCTATTGCCTATATTGCAGCTAGTTGTAACTAGGCAAGTAAATGAGGAAGAAATATATAGTTCTAGCTGGAGCCAGGCATTTTGGCTTATGCTGTCCCAAAGCCTGGTAGGTATATAAAACTGGAAAAAAAAAAATCAAATAGGTAATAACCAATATCACAGTTGAGAAAATTACATTATTTTTGTTGGGTTTTTTTTCTTCTTTGTTTCTTTCTTTATTTCTTTGTTTCTGTCTTTGTTTCTTTTTCTTTTTTTTTCTTTTTTACAGTGATTTATACTATAGTAAAGTTACTCTTAGTTTCACCTGGCCCACCAAATAGAATCAGAGTCGAGCATGCACCCTTAGTGACAACGTTCAGCTCTCTGCGAGGATGACTTCCCGCCTCTGGGTACGGTATGAGAACAGCAATGCTGAGATTCAGATTAGTTTTGGAAACTCGGCAGAGTTCATGCTTTTTCCAGCTTTGACACTCATCCTCCTCCCCTGTATCCCCCACTTTTCCCGCGCCTTTCCCCCCACTTTTCTTGGGGGTGGGGCTTGGGTCAAAGCGATGAAGAGGAAAGATGCGAGCCCCAGCTGGCACAGCTCTCTGCAATGAGTTCTGGCTGCTGAAGGGACAGGTCAGTCTGGTGCTGCCAAAGGGGTGAGGCGGACTGTGCACCTCCTGTCCCCCATTCCTGGCGTGCTCCACTGTGGGCACCCAACATCTGACGAGGTGCGCTGGCCTTAGGAAAGGCCTTCGCTTTCGCTCCCTCTGCCTTTCCGGTGCCGCTTCACTTTCACGTCCTCCTCTTCCTCCTGTGGGGACTTGTTTTTCCTTTTTCCAACCCGGGGCGCCCGGGGTAGAGGGAGAGGGAGTGGAGGGGTTGGAGGAGGCAGAGGAGGGGGCAGCGGGGGCGTCTCTCGAGCCATGTGTATGACAGCCTCGATGGTGGCCATGATTGTATCTTGAGTGGCTGCTTGCTCCAACACTAAAGGGTTGAGTGTTGGTCTCTGACCTCTTTTGCTCGGAAGGTCAACGCATTTTTCCAGAACGGGCATTTGGTCTCTGGAGTCTTCATCAAAGGAAAGGGGCTGCTTGCGAGGACGCCCTCTCCTCTTTTTCACGAAGTTATTGCCTGTCTTTGATTGTCTCTGCAGCCGCTTGGCTTTCAGGATCTTGTTCACATGATCCAGGTTCTTCTTTGTGGACAGGATCTTAGTGTAGTTGCACATCTTGCGCACCTCGCACTGGATTGCTTCAATTTCACGGCGCTTGAACCTTTTCTTCAGTGGTGAGCTGGCTGTGGGGAGACAAGGAGAGAAACAGGGGTATGTCAAACAACAGTGGTTGGAAACCCTTCTTTGACCCCTTCCAGCATCATGAAGAGTAGATAAAAATACAACTTTGATATAAGTAGTCTTCAGAGATTTCTCTCTGCATGTTCCCTCTTCTAAAGCAACAAAGCTTTTGGTACAGCAAGACTTAAGCATGGGTTTGCTTCATTCTCATTTTTCAGCCTTTAATATGAGAGAAGCAAGCTTACCATAGCTGTCATATTGGCCCAACTTAACCATTAAACCTTCTGTTCCTCAAAGATACAATCCTGCTATCTCCAATTCAGCCTTTAATTCTTGTCATGGATGCCAGTTAGTATGAAAAGTGTTTGTTGCTAAAACTAGTGGGCAGAGACAAGATGTGTGGGTCGCTTCATCTGTAGCAAATTCATTACCCCTGCCTGGGTTTCTGTACTATCATCTCTTCAGATACTAACTGAAACTACTCAGTCATATAATTGACTTTAATGGCCCCCAAAGTAAGCTTACTCCTGGTTCAGATCACTTACTTTAGATCTGAATGAAGTCCAAAGTAGTTAAAGCTCTTGCCAAGGTCACGTTGTGAGTCGTTGTCAGAGCTGGGAAGAGTACCCAGAATTTCTTGGCTCCTTGTCCCTTGCTTAGGACACGAGACCTTGCTTGTTTTGCCTAAATTGTCTCATTGTCCTTTCCTGAACATGGCATCTGTTCAGAGTTCAGGATTTGCACACAGATTAGAAGTAACTACCCATTTGTGAGGGAAGCAGAATGCATTAATTCTGCTATTGCAATAACTGGTGCTCCCTTTCACTCCTAACATATCTGTTCTGCGCTGCTGGGAAAGAAATGATAGAGCTCAGAATTTCTTTTCTGGTAAAAAATAAAACATCCCACTAAATTAACCTCAGTCCACATCTACTTGCAAACTTAATTTACACCTGACTGTCAAGCAGCCATTTGGGTTTGAAATCATTGAAGTTTCCCGAGCAGGCAAGATTTTGAGAAAGGTTCATTTGGGGGTTATCTCTGCCTTCATGGCTAACAGGCTAATCTTCTAGCAGCAATTTAAATAAAGTTGCTATTGTAGCATTTTCTGTAGATAACCAGGAGCTGTCAAGGTGTAGAATCTCCTCTTACTCCCTATGGTCTCTGACAGATTCAGCATATAAACCTCATTCACCGGCCTCCCCTCTTGGAGAACATAAATTATTGGCTCTTATACCACCATGTTGCTTGGATTCAGTGAAGAGCTTGCATAAACAAATCCAAGTTACAATGCAAGAAGTAGGAGTGAGTCATAAACAAAACACAGACATATGCTCTCTTATAAATAAAGACCTGGGATGGCCAACTTCCCAAAGTCTGGTTTTCATTAATTACAAAACAAAATACATTTTCCATATGTAACCCACTCCCCACACCAAAAAGAAAAATAAAACCCCTTTGCAGTTTGTGGTTTACAGAAGACAAAAGAAAAGAGGAATGCAGTCATTTTGGTACCAAAGGAAAAGAGAAAGGAAATGAAATACCCAAGTTGCTCAAGAGAAGCTAATTAGTTGCACAAAATTCCTCCCAAGTAGGTCACCCCTAAAAACTGTGGATTCAAAATCCCTAAAGGCAAATGGCAGCAAGCTATTTCCCAGAAATTTGATCAAAAAAGGTTAAGTCCCTGTCACAGAAAATGATTATTCTCATCTGTCCTCACTGGTGATTGACATAAGTAGTCCCAGTATCTTCAGCCTTAAGCGTTCAAATCCTTTGAGTCCCTCCCATATCTTGAGAGTAGCTTCAGGTCAGAAGATCTAAAAAATCAAACATTTGGCACACTCTTCAAATCCACTGTCCACCTTTTGCCTTTTATTTCTATTGTCAGGGCACATTTTAAAGTCCTATATTTTTTTCTAAAATTCCAATATTTGAGGTGCTTTTTATTCTCAAAGTAAAGCTGAAATTTTTCAGTTGGTGGTTGACAATGGAAAATTTTGCGGAAATACAGGAAAGCTTGCAAAGTATCATCATGATACCAGGAGATTTGGCTTTACTCTCAATTTTCTTTGGAAAGAAAGTAAGCCAAGGAACTGGGGAAAAAAAGAAACAAAATGTTAGACAAGTACCTGCAAAGATTTTATGTCTTTCCTGAGCTTTATCTGAGGCCAGTTGTTTCTTCAGATTGCTGTTACCACCTCAAGGTTGTCAGCGGAGATCTGGTCTATACAGCTGGTAGAGGACGACCTCAGCTTCTAAACTCCAAAATGGGAACTCAATGCAAGATGACCTTGCACATTGTTTTGATGTGCTGATGCTGGATAAGAACAACACAGTGCTCCTGTCCATCCTGAAACCCAGGGAGTATCTTAGGCACTCAAGAGGTCACTCAGTCTGAGAGTCCTGAGTGGAGCCTGATTCCAGGTAGACACTGCCTGAGTGGAGCAAAGGTTGGCACCTGCCTTCTGCCAAACTGCCGAAAATTAACTGATATGCAGGAAATTATGGGTAGGCTTCTGCTCCTGCATGTGAATGGATGAGCTGAACACTACTTTCAGTGTCTTCCTTCATGTTTAGATACCTTTTTTGCCCTTATAGAACTTTGCAAGCTCACAAGTCTGTTCATTTTTGTGCTGAAATGCATTTTCACATTTAGGAAAAAACCCTGTGCTGTTCTATGCTGGCTTAGTGCACTAATTTTTCCTTGGTAAATGCTTAGGGGTGTTTATGGCTTTCTCGGGGGGCTTGTTAGAAACAACTAATAATTTTTTTGCTTTCTTCCTACCAAGCCTCTGAACTTGCAGGCTCTAGAAATCATTTCAGTTGTTACACAGTCTGCCAGTAGTCAGAATGCACGTACTGAGTAAGTACATAAGCTTTCAGGTCAGGCTTTTAAAATGAGATATTAGGAAACCCAACTTTATTTTGATTATTGAACGTCAGGGACACTTGATTCTACATTTGGTGTAGGAAGACTATGCAGAAAGAGTCTGATGGGTCTGCAGAGGGAAGCTTTGATGAGGTATGCCTACAATAAAATATTAGGGAGATCTGCCAAAGTAAACTACTATTGAAGTGAGAGCCATTAGGTGTTATCAACTCATCTGGAAGCTCTTGGTGAGCAATCTTTGATATAAAATATTTTCCTATATTGCCATGAGATATACTGCTCTGCTGAAAGCTAAGAAATGATCTTTTCCAATTTATCCAGACAGACCCTGCCCAACTCTGGACCCAGGTTGGTCTGTGTTGATCTTAGATTTTTTTTTTTTTCCTCTTCCTGCACATATTTTGCTGTTTGCACATGGGAATCTTGCTTTGGGAAGAAGACTTCTGTCTTGAACTATTTGGTGGAATTCCTTTAGAGAATGTTGAAGAGGGGGTGGATAACAGTATCTTCATGTCCGTATGCATGAATTTGAAAAAGTGAGTATGCCTCCATGGAGGTGACACAATATATGGCAACCTCCAGGCACCAGATATGCACAACGGGACAATTTTTTGATATTGATCTCCATCCACCTTCCCATATGCTGCCTCTATGAAGGCAAAATCCAGCCCAAAATGAAGAGAAACTAGAAATGCACAATGCAGCACAAGCTTTTATACTTTTGCTTCATCCTTTCCTCCCTCTGCAAACAATCTCACCTAGCTGCCCCAGAACAAGCTAGAACCAGAGTTAGCGTTAAACCTCAGCTTTACACACTTCAAATGAAGCACATGGAGGTCTGGGGTTTCTCCCCTCTCCAGGGTCCACAGGTGCATTGAGGCTCAGTCTCACAAATTGAAATGGCTGCAGGCCATGCTGGAAGGCCATGCAGGAATGACATGATGCTGGAAACAGCTTCTGAAGCAAAGAGAGCCATTGCTACGTAAAATATGTATTTCCAAGGGTTTCCTCCTCCAAGCTTAGAGGAGTCTGAAAGAGCCACTCCAGCATAGTGATAATGAACAAGGTGAGCCCAGGTAGATCACACCCCTTGGATGTTCTTCATTGGCCCCATAAGTTTAATTCTGATGGCTCTGTTATGTCTGAAGCTCTAAAATCCTTCTTGCTGCCTGACATTCTCCATCCCTTTAGAGGTGCCTGAGGCTACTTGCAAGAACATGGCATGGAGGAGGCTGCTCAAAGCTGGGGTCAATTTGTTGGCTTGATTTGAATGGAAGAATTTTCAAAGAGCTTCCTATTAATTACAGGAAACCCATAGTACTATCCTGTTTTCCCATTAACACAGTTTCCTTCAGTTTTCAGTTAAATTACTTCAACATCTGGGCTACAGATAAACCAACAATTTAATTAGACTTCTGAAAATGGAAAGAATGAACTATGCAGTCAAGCATACACTTTCATCTTGAAATGGATCATAAAATATTTGTGTGCTTTCCTTCTCCGCTGCTTTAAAAATCTGTCCTTGGTTTATATATAGGAAAGTATTAAAGACTAAACAGACAATCCAAATATTTTTAATATAAAAATGTATCTATACAGAGGCTAATTTGCAGCATGAAACTTGTTTTCACTATATATTCAGGAAGTGAGAGGGAAATAAAAATAAGTGCATTGAAACAGCACTTTCAGTTGAATGATTAAAACCACAATAATTAAATTCACAATAAATCAGTGATACTAATATGTTTTTTGTGAATATGGCATCAAAAGTTTGACAAGACTATGAAACACCAAAAGGCTGCATGTATGGTAATGAACTGTGGATTCCCCATTTGCTGGAAATTAAAAAAAATGCAAGATTACGTTCTCTATCCATGCCCAAGAAACGGCATGATGATGCCTGTATGACTTGGCTTTATTTCCAACAGTATAAAGATATCACCTTTCTGATCTGATTCAAAATAGAAGCACAAAATATAAGTTGATAGAAAAGCATGCTATTCTGACTTATTTTTTTCTGGTATTTTAAATCATTCTCATTGCCCCAGACAATTTTGCATTTGCAAGACAGAATATTATGCTAAAATCACTGAAGTATGCAGTAAAAAAATCTCATCTGCTTCTTAGCTATTCACTGTGTATTCAGTTTGTTCATGCTACAGGGATGGGAGCATTTAAAAGAAATGAAAAATGGGGCTGTAGAAGGAACCCAGGAGTCTTGCTTCAGAGTGTCCTGCTAGACCATACAGGCTGGTGCTGCTTTTGTCCTCATCATTGCACAAGTGGTGGTGTGTGAATAAAATAGATTTGATGTGCCAAGATATACTATCATGGTAAGAAAACACTGGAAGTGTTATAGCACGATTATCACAATAGATATTCACATTTGTGAATTAACTACTCCTCCAATCAGAAAGAGAATTAGGTGAATATATTGTATGGCTCCAGAAGGAAGAAGATGGGGAAGAAACAGAGTGGGTGGAGTGAAAACATTACCTGCTTCAGATGTTGCTGATGATGAAGGTAGGAGAGATAATACTGGACTTGGCATTGCAACACTGTCAACAGCCGCTGGTTTCCTTCTGGTCATCACAGTACAGGCAGAACTTTCCATTTTACCATGAAGTGAAGTCTGGTCTGCTTTTAAGTGGGGACCTGCAATTCCTGGGGAAACAAAATTTGGATGAGTATTAGTACTGTAACATGTCTGGGGATATATCTGAAAAAAGAGAGGTCAGGTTGCTGTCCATGCTACATTGATATATTTCCTTGTGGATGCATCCGTAATACATTCTTGATACTAGCAAGGGTCATAACTGTTATTAATTTTTGATAATTTTACTGAAGGATCCATCACTGGTGTCTATAAACAATGGTAAATCAACAAGACTTTCCACGTTAGTACTTTTTCTTCTAAATACATACTCTGATACACATATAAAGACATATATCCTTCATAGCTCTATTTAGTGGGAATGCCGATGTATCATCTCCTGTGTAATTCATTCTCCACACATTGTTACATACTTCTCTGCTATAAACACCTGACTTAGTGGGTGTTTCATCTGAGTAAGGAGCAGGCATCAAAAACAACCTCAATATGCAATTCCCATCCAAATCACATTACATTTATTTTTCCAGAATTCCCTTCCTAAGTAAATTTGCCTTGCAGCTCATCAAAGGGGAGTGAAGTAAAAAAGAAAAGATTTCTTTGTCATATATCTTTCTAGCTAGAGTTTACAATGCAGAATAAATGCGTGGTAAAAAAAATGCCAGAGATTAAATATTTTGGAAAAATAAAAGTTATGCACTTATGACTGGCAAATTCCTCCACTAACAGTATTTCTCAAATTCTCTTATAGTTTGTAACCATTTTGTTTGCTTGTACATATGTGATATTTAAACTGCTGGTGTGGAAATTTGAAAACGAGTCTCTGTTATGTTGGGCTTCAACATGATTAGGGCAGATATTCATTTATCAGAGATAACCCTTCATAAATTCCTTCTTTTTTCACATCTTAACCTGCACATGAGCCTCAGATAAAATGCACTGGCTTTTGTCAACTAGATTATACAATGATTCAAAAAATCACAGAGCAGCTGAGATTGAAAAGCTCATCTTGAAACCACTTTGTCCACTTCACCCTGCTCAAGCAGGGTCATCCAGAGAAGGTTGCCCTGGACCACATCTGGCCAAATAACAATATCTCCAAGGAGAGAGAGTCCACAACCTCTCTCTACAACCTGTTCATCCCCTCGGTAAATCTACACTGTTCCACTTGTGTCCATTGACTTTGTCCTGTCACTAGGCAGCATTGAGAATAATCTGGCTCCATCCTCTCTAATCTTTCCCATCCCACATTTGCATATGTGGCAAAATCCCCCTGAGTCTTCTCTTCTCCAGGTGGAACATCCCATCTCTCTGAGCTTTTTCTCATAAGACAGATATCCCAGATTCTAAATAATCTTTGTGGCTTCCAACTGGACTTTCTCCCCTATGTTCATGTTCCTCTGGCATATCAGTCACTCCTCTGAGTTCTGAAATTCTCCAGATTTGTTGAGGGTGTTTGTGGGCCTGAAGTTTCTGAGTCTCTGAGGTTTTCAGCCTGTCAGTGGCTGATTTTATTCCTAAGGGAAGAATTCTTGGGAGAATTTTCTTTCAAGGACAGTTCTTGTAAATAACTATTTTCTCTTCATAACATTTCTAAATTCTCATAACAAACTCCCTCCCAGGTGATGTTTTTGTTACTTAACCAATGGAGAGTGGTGTCAATTCTATGGACCAATCATATGCCTTTTTAGTGCAGCATGTTATAAAAAGGTTGAATGAATTGTAAATAAAGCCTTCTGATCTTTCTTCTGCCTTCTGAACTGGAGTCAAGCTTTTTTATTTCATGCCACAGATTGGAACAGGTGTTCTCTACCGTGTCACCCTGCTAATTAATTGACATATTAAAAGTTTTTAGTCCCTATATCATGGGGTGCACCTCTACTGACTGGTCTCTAAGTGGATTTTGTGTTGCTCATCACAACTCTCTGAGACCAGCCAGTTTTCAGTCCATCACAGAGTACATTTATCCTGCTTGTGTTTCATCATTTTGTCTATAAGAAGCTGATAGAACTCAGTGGCAGAACTTTTGCTAAAGTCAAGATAAGAAACATCAGACTAGTGAGGCATGATTTCCCCTTCACAGATCTGCAATAGCTACTCCTGGTCATCTTTTGCTCCTTCACATGTTTGGAAATGCTCTTCCCAATTACTCACTCCATCAAATTCTAGGAACTGAGGTGAGACTGAATGGTCTTGCTGCTTCCTTTTTTTTTTATTCTTTACCTTATTGGTTTAATATTTCCTCTCTTCTAGTTCTCAGAAACCTCTCCTGATCAGCACAGCCTTTCAAAACCAACCAAGAGTAGTCTCACAGTGATGCCAGCCAGCCACCTCAACACCTTTGGGTACATCTTGCCAAATCCCTCGGATTTATGCATGCCCAGTTCATTTAACTGTTCCCTAACCAGATCTTCCTCCAAGAGCAGGTTTTCTTTCTATGCCAGTCTTATAGGCCTGGGATCCTCAAAGGCCAGTCTTACCAGCAGAGATCAAGACAAAGAGGACAATCAGTCTTCTGCTGATCTTTTTTGGCCAGGGTCCTTGTTTCATTCAGCAAGGGGCCCATGTTTTCCCTAGGCTATTTTTTACTACGTTATGTACCTGTCAAAACATTTCTTGTTGGTGGTCTGCCCTAGATTCAACTCCAGATGGACTTTGGCTTCCTAAGCCCACCCTGCTATGCGTGAACAATGTAGCTCTAGTTCTCTGGGTCATCTGCTTCCATGCCTCTTTTGCTTCCTTTTTGTACCTGACATTACTCAGGAGGTTCTTGGTCAACCATGAAAATCTCCTGACATGTTTGCTGAGTTTGATTTGCCACTCTGATCTGGTTTTGTAGGTCTCCACAATATTCCTGATCCAGGCCAGCAGCATACCTCCTGGCACAGCTGGTGGGGCCCTTTATCCCTGGCATCACTGAACCTTCTCTGTCACCCCTGGCTGCACCTGGATAGCACCTGGTGGTTCCTCAGGACTTTCCACAGGTGCTCTGACACCTACAATCACACAATCATCAAGCCTGGGAAAGCTCCCTAGGATCAAGTTCCACTGTTCTTCCACCACAGCCAAGGCCACTACTAACCCATGTCCCCAAGTGCCACATCTACGTGGCTTTTAAATCCCTCCAGGGGATGGGAACTCCAACACAGCCCTTGGGAGCCTGCATCAGAACTTGACAACCCTTTCTGTGAAGAAAGTTTTGTTAATATATGATTTAAACCTCCCCTGGCACAGCTTTCCTCTTGTTCTCTCCCTTGCTCCCCGGAGTAGAGTCCAGCCCCCACCTGGCTGCACCCTCCAATCAGGGAGTTGTAGATAGTGAGAAGGCTCCCCCTGAGCCTCTTTTTCTCCAGACTCAGCCCCCACCCCAGCTCTCTCAGCTGCTCCTGGTGCTCCAGACACTTTTCTCTTTTGTGTCTCTTCACTGTGCTCAGCTTACCCATACACCAACCAAAAATTCCATATATTTGCTATTTGGAGCTGCTATAAATAGTCCCTATGAACTTATTTTTTTGGCACATAAAATGAAAAATATCAGCAGATCTGTGGGTAGTCTCAGAAATTGCAGAAGAAATCCGTCTCAGATTCAGGCACAGAAATGCTACAGTGAGAGGAGTCTGAAAGATGGGGCTACAGAATGGGCCAGTTTGGGACAAAACTGATGAAATCATGACCTGATATCAGCTGGTGCATTTAAGGGAGGCAAGAAAGGGCAGAAACAGTCATAAGTGATACAGGGTTACAGGCCACAGCTTGGTGGAGACAAACAGATCAGTCTCTGCCTATTAGACCACACATCTTTCCAGAGCTTCAAATCTAGTATTAAGCATCTCAAATTGTATCCAATAAACTTCAATCTCTCTCTGCTCGGCTTCTCTAGTGCAAACGAGAACAATAATATACCCCTCATCTCAAGAGCAGTCCTGTGAAAATAAAATTATCAACAGTCATGAAACATTCATCTATTCATACCAAGGCTTAGAAATTTGGAATAAATGAGACATGATGTCACGCACTGAATAGCAAAAGGAAAATCCAGCTCCCAAATAGCTGTTCATTAGGCGAGCTCTATACATTGAATAAAGAAGTATCCCATAGAATAAGTGAGATATTTGACTAGGTAATTATCCTTTAGAACTGTGTGTATGTGCACCTGAGGTTTCCCCACTACACAGTGCCTGGGTTTGTGCCTTAACAATATATTCACAAGTGTAGTGGGTGCACAAGAAATGTGCACATGTGGGTGCACATATTAATACACACACACACATATGCACGTGCATATGGTACATAATAATGCTAACAACCTCATAAATTCAACATCTGGTTCTAATTAAACTGAAGGGCCTATATAAAGAGCCATATGAAAACCTGCAGCTGTAACCTGTTGACCTCTATTGATAAAAAAAGAAAAAAGTCTGTGAAGCTGTGTTTCAACATATCAAGG
The DNA here is from genome assembly GCA_013397195.1 of Hylia prasina. Lineage (NCBI taxonomy): Eukaryota > Metazoa > Chordata > Aves > Passeriformes > Sylviidae > Hylia > Hylia prasina. Next base: position 181,659 of record VYXD01004928.1, on the reverse strand, counting down.
GACAATCATTCATTTTTTCAAAGGTAAGCCCCCACAAACCACTTATCCTCTCAAATCTCTACCTGCACACAGTGTTTGCATTAGGGACCTTGATTTATGGATCCCCACTCCTTGGATGGAGAGGCCAACCTCCTGTTGCCGTGGTTACTTAGCTCTTGGTTCAAGGTTAAACTACTCCCAAATCAAAATCAGTGGCAGGCATAGCATCTAACAGCCAGGTTATTGACTACCCTAGGATGCTTAAAGGTCAAAGACCAAAGTGCTGCTCACTGCCTTTGGGGTGAGTCAATATTTTCAATATTTTTATTCTGTTTCTTCTGAAGAAGTAGTTGCTGCTCAATTACCACCTATCTGGGTTTAGCAAGGTCATACAAATCATTGAGGAAAGTCCTCCCCCTACAGAAGAGATACGAATGTAATGAGTTACTTCAAAGTCTACATGGCCCAATTGCAGCTCATCACTGGTGAATCATGGGTTCAGACATCTGTCTCTTGTTTTAGGAGCTTAGTTTCTTCAGCCAGGCTCCCTCACCTCATCTGAAAACCTCATCTATATTGAGGAAGAAGAGTAATTTATGGAGCTGCAGCAGTCAATAAGGGAGAACCATCAGTTTTCTTTCATGGATGCCAGAATGCAAACAGATTCAGAGGCATTGTTGGAAACACACAGAGGTGCAGCAATTTGCTCACAAGGCCTTGATGCACGCTGCAGTAGTGGAACATCTGTCCTTCAGTGGATAGACCTGGTGTAGTGTCATCACCTCTCGTTGCACTTTTTCTTCTCATTTGGAGCACTCAGTTCAGAAGGGTTTAGGTAAGAGAAGGCCCTAGTTCAACCCATCTATGAATCAGGTGAAAATAAATAATTTGCAGCACCATCACAGGGAAATAGGAGTTTTAAATTCACACACTTATTCATTAAATCAGTATGTTTTATCCTTTGGCACTGCCCCGGAAAGAGAGAAGATTCTGTGGGGGTTGGAGCACCTTTTCTGTGGAGACAGGCTGAGAAGAGATGAGAGTTGTTCAGACTGGAGAAGAGAAGGGCCTGGAGAGACCATAAGCCCCTTCCAGTACTTGAAGGGACCTTAAAAAAAAAAAAATCTGATGAGTGACTGTTTTGTACAGCCAGATAGTGACAGGACAAAGCGAAACTGATTTAAATTCCAAGAGGGGAGTTTTAGGTATTACAAAGGAATTCTTCCCTGTGAGGGCAGTGAGGCCCTGGCACAGGTTGCCCAGAGAAGCTGTGGCTGCCTCTGGATCCCTGGAAGTGTCCAAGGCCACGCTGGATGGGCCTTGGAAAAACATGGGATAGTGGAAGGTGTCTCTGACCATTGCAGGGGGGTAAAAACAAGATGGCATTTAAGGTCCCTTCCAATCCAAACCATTCCAGGATTCCATGATGTGGCCTGATTCTGACCTTATTTATCACCTATCTGTTAATCTTTGTGCATTTCCTCCAAATTAGAACACTTTTCATCCCATGGAAGACCCATCTCTTAACTCACCGGAGTCCTACTGATAGCACAGAAAACACCACATGCACATGCAAGTGAACAATGGGCAGCAAAGCAGGAAGGAAATCAATCAGAGTAATGAGAAAGGGCATGGGGAAAGGACAGCTTTAAAGCAGAGGCAGACATGAAGGAGTTTATCAAAAAAAGTGATGGTATGATTACAAAGAAATAATCTCTATAATCATAAGTAAAAAGGTGATTCAGGAGAAGCACGATTGTAGTTCAGGGCAAACTGGCAGAAAGCTTGTGTAGGAGGGAAGAAAATGCTGACTTGAAATTGGCCTTTCTTTAAAGATTTATAGCATTTTTCATTTAATGGCTAAGCAACTTATGAGCTCTAACTGATATTAATACCTTAATTTTAAAGACCTGGTAATTTTTGTTATTAAGTGCTAACTTTTCAAGCAATATGGTCCAACTGCATTGTGCTGGGCTCTGTACAAATGGATTAATTTACTTGCCTCTCTTTACTGTTAAATCATGATCACCCTGCTTCTTGCATTCATCTGTTTTCTTTCATCGTGTACTTGCACAAAAAGTTTCTTGGACAATGTGCACCTTTTCTTCTTTAATCTGTGTACAGAATCTAGCACAATGTGCACCCAGGCTAGAACTCAAAGTGCCAGTCCAAAAGAGATAATAAATGCTAATTTGCTGTTGGAAAATGGAGAAAATCAGCTGACAAAAATTGATCTCAGTGAAGGTTCTCGTAGGAAAGATTCTTCTTTAGAGAGTTGATTGGATTGGATTTGTACTCCCCACAGATTTCTGGAAATCCACAGCTATACTTAAATTGTTTATGTGTCTGACCATTGTTATTGGAGAACTCTTACAGATGTTTTTTTTCCTCCCAGTGTCTTTGCACAGTGAAGCTACGCAATGCAGCTGTACAGGAATTCACATCCAAACATGCAGTTAGCCATAGTATTTGCATTTTGATAACTCCCCAGTTTGGATCAAAGAACCAGAAGAAACCTTGTATCTTGGTGAATCTTTTCTTAAGGCTGCTTTTAAATAAATCAGTCAAAAGTTTGGCATTGCATCATATTCCAGAAGGGAGAACTGAATTACTATGTGATAAATGTTAAGGAAAGTAATTATTCTTCTTAAAGTAATATTATTATCTTTCTAACTTATGGAAGTCATTTCCCTGAGTTCTATTTGATGTGTATTATCATTTAAAATAACTGTACTTTCAATGTAAAGCACTGCTTTATGACTTTAAGTCCTTTTATCTTCCTCCCTTTTCCACCACCACATTAAAAACTTGAAATTCCACCTTTCTAAGAGGGATTTTCTATTTTGCAGAATGTGTCCCCCTGAATAAAACCAAATGCCTGTGGAATAATAACACAAAAAAATTACTCCCATTGCCAACAGGCAAAAATTTAAGAGATGAAGTCTGCTTTATTTCATTCTAGCTATTTTCCTACTTTTTTTTTTTTTTTTTTTTTTTTTTTTTTTTTTTTTAAAATCAGAATAGCTTTAGAGAAAGAAAGAGGGAGACTGAGAAAGCCATCATTAGATAGATCTTCTGATCTTTATCTCCAGTAGCACAGTCAGGAGAGCTAATACTATGATGATAGCTTTGAAATCTCTTAGGAATTGAATAAAAAGAAGTGATAGTGATGAACTCCCAGCTAATAAACACAAAGTGCTTATTTCTGCAGAATGATCAATTTCCAGATGTCCTGAGGCTTATCTGATACAGTTGATTTACTCATTCTCCCTCACTTCACTAATAAAGCTCAAGTCCTACATCAGATTAGAGAAGAGCAAGACTTCTTAAAGGGGCAGGAGGAAAGCTGGCATCATGGCACACAAATGCTGGGAGACACACTAATCTCTTCTGCCTCCTCCTATAACCACCAAGCTGTCTTAAACAGCTGCCTTCCTCTGCTGAAATCATATACTTTATCCACTTTGGGTTAGTACAGTAATGCAGACAATTAATTTGTTATCTTGTTAGTGGAAATTTAATGCAATGATCTAAAAGAACTCTTACATATTGTGATAAACTTTAGTGCCTCCAGGGCACTTCTCCTCCATAGGACTCATTTCACATCCCATCCATTATGTAAATGAGATGTGGAAATAGTTTAGTTCCCCTAATGTATTTGTACACTGATGGATTGTACAAAGTCAGCCCTACTGAAACTAATGAGGTTAAATGCATCTTGCCATTCCTTTCTACTTGGGTGAATCTTTGTGCCTGTGTTCAAGAAATGGAGTTCTTCCTCTTCACTTCTTTATGAAGATAATTGTGTTTCCTGACAGGGAGCACAGTGGCAACTGCTGCAATACCTGAAGCCTGGCAAGGCATCTCTTCAGCAAGCAGAGCAACTGCTGTGGATCTGTGCAGATGTGGGATTGTCTTGGGGGGCTTCAGATCCTCTTCCAGTTCGGGGACAAGGGTCCTAGGGGCCGCATAGAACTGTATGCAATGACATGAGTATTTGGGAAATACGTAGTTGTCAGCAGTATCAATGAAAGGGTTAAAACCCAGGAGAATGGGGTAAGAAAGCATTATATTTCTGATCATCAGGACAAGTCTCAAGATTCGATTGCTCAGTCATAAAATGTAAGAATTTCTTCCTAATATCTAATCTCACCCTGCACTCTGTCAGCATGAGGCTATTCCACTCTTGTGTTGTCTCTACAGGCCCTTTCCAAAGTCCATCTCCATCTCTCTTGGAGCCCCTTTAGGTACTGAAAAGGCCTCTAAAGTACCCTAGATCCTTCTCTTGTCCAGATGAACACCCCCAGTTCTTTCAGCCCGGCTCTAGAGCAAAAGTGCTCCAGCCCTCTAAGTACCTTTATGTCCTCCTTGGGATTTCTACCAAGAAGTCCATATCTTTCTAGTGTTGGGGGCTCCAGAGCTAGACACATCACTGCAGATGGGGTTTAATCAATTAAGAGAGTAGAGGTGGAGAATCCCCAACTTCAGCCTGCTGCTCATGCGCCTGGGGCAGCAGCCTAAGATGATGATCAGCTGCAACTTGAATTTTAAAAGATGAATCTCCTGTCTTTTTCATATTTGTGGTGAATTAGACTTCCTGGCAGATGTAGTCTTGCTCTTCTTTGCCTTTTGGTTTTGTCTGGATTTCCTCTTTCCTGTACCACTACAGGAAGAATCACAGACCTTCTTCCTCCTCTGCATATTGCCAGGGCTAGTCAGGGGACTGAGGCATAAGCGCATGCAGCCTCACTCACTGAAAATGAAGTCTCTGTGCCTGAAAGCTCAGTCTTTAGTGAATTCTAGGATGAACACCTAATGGAGCTGGTGGGAGCTGTTCACAATCCAGGACAGCACAGGACAATCACACAAGATGACTGCAAAAGTGCTCCTACCCTGTCCCCTCCAGCCCCACTGTGTGCCCTTCCCAGGCCCCCAGCCCTTCAAACAGAGTGGGACTGGGATTACAAAATATCATGGAAAAAACACCAAATTCTTAGGGTTTTTTTTGTTGTTGTTGTTGTTGTTTTTGTTTGTTAGGTTGTTTGTTTGTTTGTTTGTTTGTTTGTTTTTAATGCCAGGAAGCAATGAACATGTGAAATTAGAATTTTTAGATTTTTAGTGGAAGATGGATCAAAATGGAAGAACACACTCCTCATATGCAGGTGACAGCAAAAAGTAAATTTAATGAAAGGGAAACTCAAAGGGTCAAAAGACTAATTCAGAGCCAACAGCTCTGAGTTCTCAGTCCTTGTGAACAGAGTTTTAAGGTAAAGGATTCAGAATCAAAAGCTTTTCTTGCTCAGAGACTGAAACTTTAGGTTGAACAAAAAATTACAGTCTACAGTTGTTGGAGGTTGACAGAATTAAGAGAGACAGAGAGAGACTGAGAGGGTTGGAGAAATTAAATTTGTCATTAGATATCTCAGCAAATGAATCATTTAATACATAGTGATGAAAAACTAAATTGTCTCACAGAGGGGATAGGACAAAAATTAAAATTTGTGAAAGAGGGGAAATGAAAAAGCATTGTTTGAGGGAGGATGGTTAGGTGGAAAAGTGAGACAAAGAGCTCTGTATTAGAAACTATGAAAAGCTATTAGGTGCACTGAAGGGCAGAAATGAAAAGATCTCCAGGTAGGAGCAAGGAACTACCTAGAATAAGTAGTCATTCCAAGATAGCTGCCACAGTGGATGAGGATTTGCTTACTGGGGAGAAAGAAAACAGAAGACAGGATTTCTTTCTCAAGAATGCAGATGAGGAAAGACAGATGGGGAAATTTCAGTCTGTAAGTAATGAGAAAAGTCAAGGGTGGTATTTTGAGTTGTTGTTTTTCTAAACAACAGGGATGATCATTTTTAAATGTGGCAGATAGAGCTGATATCCCCTAGGCAAGTAGGGTTGGGAGCAGTTTGTATTTATCACAGATTAAATGGGACACTGGCAGCTCTGGTAGGAGAGTGCTGGCATGAAACATAGTCAGAAGAGTCAAGTTGCCAGCGGGGGGAGGACAAATGATGCACAAGGGCTGGGCTGGTGTAATGATAGGAGTCATTTTTCAGGCACATCCATGAAAAGTGATCAAAACTAAGAGAAGTTGTCAAAATAATTTGCTAAAATCTTGCTGAACAAGTTCAGCCAAGACCTTCACTAAAGAAACACGGTGTTCCTCCAGGAACAGCTTCATTCTCTCTGTGTGTGCATTAGCAATAGAAAATATATGTTTGCCACATGAATTAAGCTGATATATTTCTCTTGCTAACACAAATGTTATATTTGCACTACACCAATTTAAGCAGTCCTGTGGTGATGACTGTATCAGAGAAGTAAACAGTATCAGGGATGTTGCTGAACCCAGAAATCCATCTGGTTACCAAAAAGGAGAAGAGAACTCAGGGAGCAGCTCCACCATGGAACTTAGCTCAGTAATACCTGAACTGATCCCTCAAGGGGTCCACACCTCTCTGCTCACTGCAGCTGCTGTTTCTCGGCTAAGAAACCTCAAAGGTTCTTGGGGACAGGTGGATAGGCAGAAAGTCACAGGGCTGACAAAAACATCCAGATCCATGCTGATTTCTAAGTTAGCATTTTCCCTGCTGGGCAGGGCAGCAAAGCAATTACGTTTTTCTTCTTTATCTGTAATAAGCTGTGCCACAGTTCATGCAATCAGAAATACTCTATGCCATGCATTTGAAGTGAAATCTCAGTACTTAACAAGAGTCTCCATAGACCCTGCAAACTAGAAGAGGTAAAACTCCGCTGTAACAGAGGAGTTTTTACTTTTAGAAGTTCTCATGTCAGCTTTGCTTTAAAATGTGAGTCTATTCATCCCACTTTAATGGTGATTTATCATTAAATGAGTGCTTACTTTATCAGCAATGGAGATGAAAAATAATGCACACCGGGAGTGCATCTATTGTTCTTCTCTTTTCTTCTTTATTTAAGATCAATAGATAAGGGGTGTTTTCTCACCTTTCATGAGGAACACTACAGTAATTGACTTTATTATGCAAACTGAAATCTGTTTAAACAGATGTATGGATAAGTTTATGAGTATTATTGACAAACTCAGCAACAAATAAGTTAAACAGCATTTGAAACTACTAAAATACATGAAAATTATCAAATGCAATGTTTGGCTTTATTTAAATAGCTCAGAGTTCCCATGAATGGAGGAAAGACAGTCAGATAGGGAAATCAGAATTCTCCTTGAAGCTCATCCTTTTGCTTTTATCCAGTTAAAAAACCCAGTGGCACATTACTGCTCTGATATAAACCTTAGTGTAAAATCTTCAGTTTTACATTCTTTTAAAAGGAAAATTCTGATGGAAATACTTGAGTCAGAATGTTTTTCATTAAAATTCTTGCTGGAGACTGCTTCCTATAACAGTGGAAGAAGGATGGCATAGACACCATGTATAATAAGGTCAGAGAGTGCCTCTGTGGAACAGAGACACAACAAGGGATATGACTGATGAAGAAAAGGTTGAAGAGGTGAAGAGTGCAAAGTAGAATGAAATAGGGAAATAGATGGAAATAGGAGACAAAGAATAGATTGGAAAGAAATTGGAGGAGGGAAATCACTTATTACAGACATGTGTGAAAAGCAGATTGACAAGAAACAGAAGAAAGAGCATACACGGAAAAGCCTAAATGCTCTTAACCACTCACATTTGGAGCTATGCTATCAGCTTCAAGGTTGCACATCTATGCTTGAGTCACTCTAAATTTGCAGAGAGCTTTTCTTCATGGCTTTGGTGCAAGTTTGACTTAGTTTTCACATTTACTGGAGCCAAAACAGAGTATTTTAGGTTCTCGAAGCAGTGAATTGCTCTCCCTATAGCCTTATACGCTTATTTTATAGCACCAGGCAGACAAAATACAGACTGGTAGATAAGGGTAAGAATATGTTCCCTTTAAGCATCCTCTCTGAGACAGCATCATGATGAAGCAAAGATTATGCAAGCAAAGATTTTTAAAAAAAATTATGACTGCTTTCTTGGGGTGTCAGAATTCTATTGTACAAAAGCAAAGATGGAACAGAGACAGAGTCTGCTGAAATTCTGGCCCTGACTGAGACTAGTCAGGTCATAGCTCCATGGAAAAAAACAATGAATATCAGGAAACTGACAAGCACAAACTCTTCAACATTTATGCTTAAAATTAGGTTAAGAGTGTGCTTTCTTTGTTCAGGACTCTGTGTCCCAGTACAGATTGACACGAGGATAGGTCTCAGTTTCAGACAATTGTTTGTAAAAGCTGGCCTTGTAAGTTTTGCAGAAAATACAGAATTCTAGAAAGGAGAAATCTAAGGGGACTTCATTTAGCAGTTTGGGTGTAAAAAGGAACTCAGGCCTTGTTTTTTCCTACTGGGACAGGTGCCCAGGGAAACAGCTCAATCAAATTCTGTGTTTTGAATTTTCTCTTCATAAACAAATCTATGGAATTTGTACTTAACAGCCTCCTGACAGTATTTTCTTTTAATAACAAAGAGAATAGTGGGTTTATCTCACTTTAGGTAGCAACAACTTATGTTTCTACACAAGAGCTATGTATTTAAGGCTACAAGGATTAAATTCGTGCACTCAGAAGAGTGGAGTGGGTGTTTCAGCTGAAAAAATGGGGCCTACTTTAGTGCAAGATTATTTATGCTCCAGGCTCCATTAGCTAAACTTTTGCTGACCATAATGAAAGTTGAGGAATCTAACTCAGGTGGCAATCTTATGCTGTGGATATCCAGATTTGGGTGAGAGCAACCATCCTCCCCCTGAAGCTCTGTAGCCAAATCACCACTCAAGTGTAAATCCCTCCCACTCAAAAGGAGAGGCTCAAATGTGGATAGTTCATCTCCGGGCCAGGAGTCTGAAGTCTATGGGCACCTGGTTGTATTTGAAATGCCCTGAGGTATTTGAAACATCCGAGGGAGGCTGGCAGATATGATAAAGGGCTTGAGACAAGACCTCTGCCCTTCTCCAAGAGCAGCTGGAGGCCAGGCAGGATATTCTAGGCATCTCAAATGACACTTGACAACTATGTGTGGGCAAGTGAATCAAGTCCTGAGCCTTCATTCTTGCTTGTCTCAAACTCTCTTGAGGGTAAATATCACTGTAAATATCCCTTTGTCACTTATGAAGGAGCAGCACAAACATATCCTGTCAACTCTTCCCTGAGCAGGAGGTAAAATGGCTGTGATGCTAGGCATCAAGGTGAATGGGCAGGAAATTTAAACCATGGAAATGTCCTCTGATCCAGCAAACAGTGCATAAAAAATATATAATAATAATAATAATACTATCTGTCAAATCCACAATTCAATACTGCAGGTGAAAGAAAAACACAGGAACTTACAGGATCCAGCTCTACAATTGCTGTTCTGCACAGAAGAAATCAATGAAACAAATATATCCTATCCAACTGATAGAAGAACAAGCCATTCCTAAGTGCATATTTTGCTTCATCTGTATTTGAAACAACCTTAAAGCAAAAAAGGCAATATGTCTCAGGATGATGAGACAACTAACTAAGCTTAACATTTCTTCTCCTCTCTTGTTTATCCATTCTTCATCATTCATCTAGTGTTGGTAAAATACTCTGGAAACAAAACCATCATGTTGACTTACGCTCATGTATCACTTAAATCCAGCTCAACCTCTCAAAAAAAAAAGGCCTCTTGAGGCAGCCTAAGTTATGGTTTTGTCTTAAGCTGGATTTCTCCACAGGCATTTTTCTCCTTCCCACAAACAAAAGAGCCATTTCATCTAGAGTTGTGAATCCTCAGAGATAGAAAAAAAAATCCCCCATGAAATGCCAAAGAGGCAGGAGTAAAATATCTTCATTTATGAAGATTAACTGTTTAAATGAAGAAAAAATGTGTTGAGCAACTGGTGGGCATTTCCAGGGCTTGCTGTGCTATTNAGCAGCTGGAGGCCAGGCAGGATATTCTAGGCATCTCAAATGACACTTGACAACTATGTGTGGGCAAGTGAATCAAGTCCTGAGCCTTCATTCTTGCTTGTCTCAAACTCTCTTGAGGGTAAATATCACTGTAAATATCCCTTTGTCACTTATGAAGGAGCAGCACAAACATATCCTGTCAACTCTTCCCTGAGCAGGAGGTAAAATGGCTGTGATGCTAGGCATCAAGGTGAATGGGCAGGAAATTTAAACCATGGAAATGTCCTCTGATCCAGCAAACAGTGCATAAAAAATATATAATAATAATAATAATAATAATAATAAAATCTGTTCTTTTGTTCACATAAAAACAGGGGAAAATTAGTTATACCGAAGGCTTTGGGTACCAAAGAACTCCACACTAATGGAGAAGAATTATACTTCTCAAAAACCTCACTGCAGGCTTTGGTAACATCCACAAGGTCCATAGGAGCCTTTGAACCATAGGGACAAACTAAACATAGAACAAGTTACTCTGGTGTAGAAAAGAACCCATACATCTGCTAGTGATATAACAACAAACAACTTTGGAGAGTCTGGATATATTGTTTTGAATTGCTTGTAAACTCTGTTAAAAAGAGAGACATTTATAACATTGTCATTTNGTGACTTCTGGAGTGTTTAGCCCAGACTTACAAAAACGTCATGAACATTTATCAGCCCAGGCCCAAAATCTACTTGTCTGCTTTGTATCATCAGTCATCATGCTAATGAAAATACTAATGGCATTTCAATTGTGTTTCAAGAGAAATGAGCTGTTTCGACTGAACAGGAATTAGAAAAAAAAATTAAATTTTTGTACAAAGAGTATATCACTCTCCTTTTTTTTATTATTATTAATGAGATGAAGCGTTTGGCTTCCAATGAAGGCTGGGGTCCCAACTGTGCAAGTAACATAGACATACAAAATGAGAAATGAGCCACATCAGTAGACAGAGAAAGGAAGAAAAAGAGTTAAGAACAAAAAATGGAATAGGAAACAGAAACACACAAAATGTTTTTAAATCACTAAGTGTCTAAGCTAAGTTATTTTAGTGTTTCAGATGATCAACAGAGAGGAGACATCTCCAGAGGTCACTTCATGCCACTTGAGCTAGATGCCTGTGCTTGAGTACAATTAACTGCCCCTGAGTTACCCACAGTGGCTAGTCCAAACCACACAAACTTTCAGAGGTCAACATAAGAATGGCGGGCAAACAATCGCACCACCACCTAACAGCAAGTCAGCAAGACATGAAACTTGGTGATAGAAGAAGAGGAAATGCCCTCAAGTTCCATGAGAGGTTTAGATTGGATGTCGGGAAAAATTTCTTCATCGAAAGGCCTGTCAAGACCTGGCACCCAGGCAAAAGCTGCCCAAGGCACTGATGGAGTCCCCATCCCTGGAGGGATTTAAAAGCTGTGAGGATGTGGCACTTGGGGACATGGGTTAGTGGTGGCCTTGGCAGTGCTGGGGGAACAGCTGCACTCAAGGTCTCGGAGGGCTTTTCCAACTAAACGATTCTGTGATTTTATGTGTCACACTCCTGCGCCCCAATCCAGTTCCCTAACACAGACTCCATCTCAGGGTTATTGCTAAGATGTGTGGAAGCAAAGCCTCTCCTCTGGAGCACAGGGATGGAGACACAGATGGCTCAGCTCCCCAGGTGGCATCACACAGCCTGGCTTGCACTGTATGGATGGAGCAGGACAGAGGTACCCGACAGATGAAGGTGTCAGTAGGTGGTGCTGATGGCCAAGGGTGCAAGCCCAGGTTTCACTGCAACAGTGTGCCTAGATCATGTCATGTATTTGTTCCCTCCTGCAGCTTACATTTTCTCTGGAGATGTTACACATTCACCATGCCATCTTTACAGATGGACAATATCCAGTACAAACTTTGACTGTTAACTGTTTTCAATTGCCATCTTTACAAGAGTTTTGTTTGTTTGTTTGTTTTCATTTTTGTTTTTGTTTTTGTTTTGTTTTGTTTTGTTTTGCTTTGTGGGTTTTTTTTTGTTTTTTTTTTAATCCCCCTGTCCTGTTGAAAAGCTGGAGTGACAGCGCAGCTGAGTGGGTGCAAGGCAGGTGACCAAGGTCAACCCACCACAGATGGGGTGCCCTTAGGAAGTCTTGTAATGGATGTATGTGGGTGCCTCAGTGCGGCAAGAATCTGGGACTGGTGTGAGACAGAAGGGAGGGGCACTTGCTCCCAGACATGGCTTCTCTGTGGCATGGGAAAGCAGTAGTGCCTGCACTAGAGAGTGAGTGGACTTGGCAGCCCAAGTCTGATCCTAGAACAAATGCTTTGCAATTTGGAAATTTTGAGCAAAAAGATGAAGGGGTGGGAGATGCAATACTTTGCCTTAAAAAACCAAAACCAAAACAAAAGCAAAAACAAGCACACAGAAACCCCCAAAGAAAGACATAAACAAAACCAAATGAAAACAAAACACCAAAAAATTTTTAAAACAGTGACCGTGGAAAACCACAACAGTTCCTATGTTCCAATTTGCCCTGCCATGAAACCAGAACAAATAGGCGGCGGCAGAGTTTTAAGAGTAGATTATAAAACACCCCATCAGAACATAAACATCCCACATTGACAAAGTAATCTCTGTGGATCTCAGTGGGCCTGACCTGGTGCTGCCCTCTTCCTTGTATAGTCATGAATACAAATGCAAGGTGAATGCTGGCTGCCTTCTGATCGGGTGACATTTTGCACCCATGTTACTGATGTCAACAACTGCATGAGGGAGCAGAGAATCAAACTCAGGATAACCACTTGCAAAAAATAGAAGAGCAAGCTGAAGGCATGTTTCCAAGCAGTCTAGGCATTTCAGGACTGACACTTTACATAGCTAAGTCAATCCCTTTTGCACTCCCACATTTACTTAGGGAAAAGCCTCCTGCTTTTATGTAGTGCTATAATATATTGTTTGAGCAGACTGTGCCCCATTACAACAGGAGAGCTGTTCTCTTCTGCCATCTCACTTTGTGAGTACTTAATCAGTGAGAAGGAATACCCCAGCAAAACTACTCAGATATCTCTGCGATCAAAGCCTGCAACCTTTCTCTCTGGTATGCAAAGGGAGAAAAATTACAGCTTGTCTCTCATTCTGTTCAAACAGTCCTTTCTCTTTTCACGCAAACAAACAAACAGCAAATGCCCTATTCCCACCTGGTGTTGCTGCAACGTTGTGTTTGAGGCTTTAAAAGCGTAAAAGTCAAACCACTCAAAATGATGGGTCCCGTAGCTAATGTAACACAGTCCCAGGGGTACCTACGTAGTGTATGGTATTGCTGCACATGGTATTAACTTTTATGCCTTCATCTATATATGCAACGTGGCTCATTTATGGTTGCTCTGGGAACCACTATGTTTACATAAATTTTAATTTCCTGTCTTTTGTTTGTTCTTTTTATCATCTTTCTAAAACAAAATTTTCCTTGTGAATTTTAGTGCTCAACCAATTATCCACAGATGGAGGCACAGGAGAATTGACATCCTCTGATTTTACCATGTGGCCCTGGCAATGCGCCTCCACTTCAGTTTGGGCCCACTAGGAATGGTGGAGCTCCAGCAGTGACACTGTATTTCTACCAGAGCAGGCCTGTTCCCACGGGTCTTGGCAATTTTGGTCCTGTGTCTCCTGGGATCTGGCCAAAACCTTCCTGCTGAGTTGACATGGGCCATATATTCTATATCATAACTCATTTTCCTTGTTTTGTTTTCCTCTTAAATGAATGTGGCTTGTGAATTGAGGGAATCTGGTAGTTGAGTTTATACATCCACACATGAGTTACATGCCTTCAGATTTTGGTGTGAAAGCCCTTTGTCACCTGCTCTGATAACTAAAACAAGGTGTTTACAGCTGCTTGAAATACATCTTTTGTTGAAGCTTGCAAAATTAGTGCCTTGCTCAGAGAAGACTTTGTTATAAAACATCACTATAAATGATTGAAACTGTAGAGACGACAGTTGCACAGAAATAAAATCCATGATGGTCCAGCTACAGATTAATGTAGTGATCTTCATGAACTTGTAATTAAAATTCAGTGTTGACAGGACCAAGCCCTGCTACTATATCTTAGGGAAACAAAGAATAACAGATAAAGCTAAATTATAATAGGTCAGTGCAGCAAATACAAGAAAAATATGGCAGTTCTCAGCAGCTGTGAGAGGAATCCTGCCTCTTCTTGAATAATAAAGGCTTTTGCTAATTTTAACCAGAGCTGAATCTGAAAAACCTGCAGTCGTATGTGACTCACAGAGCCCCAAGGGAAGGGGAGGTGGGGGGAGATATGTGTGTGTGGATGTCTGCGTGTATAATCTAACAGTGCCCAGAGCTTTTGAGATCCTGGACCACTTCAATCGCACAGGCCAGGTTCATTAAAAACCCTGGCTACATTCCAGCAGTTAAAATTGAAGCGGCATATTTATTGCATTTTGCTCAAATAAATCTGAAAACGTGTGAATCATATCCCTTGGAGAGATGGAGGCAAGGAGTAAACAGTCTCAAGCTGGCACCCAGGAGCGGGGCATGGTGAGGAACAAAGATGCGGGAGGGTCACAGGGCACCGCAGGATGCTGGAGGAGCCAGAGGGTTTGGGAGCCTGAGAGCTCACTCAGTCGCCATTTTCTGCAACTGAGAGGCTGCTGTGCTGGCCTAAAACACTCTGTTTTTTTCTGGTTTTTTTATACCCCTGTGCATACACACACACACACACATACACACACACACAGATGCATGCATATATTTTAAAGAGTTCCTCAGTTTATGCAACTCTGCTCTGCAGCCCTCTGTGGTTTTCCAGATGCTGTTCATGATGCTGGCACCTCACCCCACTTGCAGCTGCATTCAGCTGGGATTCAATTACAGCCTGTCTTGCAAAGACAGATTGGTTTTTCAAAGATAACATATTTTGGGGGGGATTTTTTTTCCCCACCCCTCCAAAAAGGCCATTTTTTTTAGGAGGGTAGAGGCATGACTTGTAGATTGATCTTGCCAGGTGCTGAAGGGCTCCAGACAGGTCCTTAGCACCCTCAGTATTGTTTTACTTAGAGAACATGTCATACCCCACAGGTTTCAAATCTGTGAAAAAAAAGTGCAAGCAGAGCAGGCTCCAAGCTGCTTCCAGGGGGAAACTATCAAAACCAGCACATTGATAACCATTTTTATCATCACTGATTTTACAAACAGCGTAAAATGAGGAAGCCTAAGTATTGATTTTCTTTTTTTTTTTTTTAAACAATTTTTTAAGAAGGAAGTTAGTTAGGTGTTGCAAAAACTGGAGGTGATTGAATAGTTCTCCAAAGTCCAACATGAACCTTCTTGTTCAGGCAATGCTTGTCTGTTCCCAAGATGATGCTGTGCCATGTCTTGGCAGCAGGGTGGGAGGGAAAGGACAGGTTTGCAAAGCTGTGGTGTATTCTGTCATTGGGACTAAGACAATTCTGAGGAGCGCAAGGGCTGGGATGACTGTTTTCAGCTCCAAGTCAATGTTTTCAATTCACCACCTCTTCCTACTCAATTACTAGTTGCATTAATGAATGCAAATTAACAGTTATTGCTTCCTCAAGGTTTTGATGGTGCTCAGAGGCTGAACACAGTAAGCAAATGCAGGACAGAGACACCACGGCTTGTGAAGAGCCTTGAGAAAGCAAACAGAGCAAGTTCATACATCACTAATACCTAAGACTATGCAAGCAGCCTGATTTTTGGGGATGCCAAATGTTTGCCCATGTGTTCTAGTGGAATGCTTGGGAGCAGCCACAGCAGCAACCTTCGCAACCCAGGTGGATAAAGCATGACATTTTGATGCTAATGTTGTACAGACACTTTGGCAAGTTGGTCTTCTCCCTCCTGCCTCAGTTTCCCATCGGTAACAGGAGCAGAAAACATCTTATTTTGGCCACAGGGATGACAAAAACAGTATGCTATATGAATATGAAATAAAATTGCTTGCTGTAGAGAAGACAGGGCGTCTCTTAAGTGCAAATATGCAAAGGCTGTTTTCTGATTTTTTGATCAGAGAAACAATATTAGTCCTATTTACTAGATTAGTACAGCCCAAGCTTTTCTCAGTCCTTCTATGTGCATTTTATTTGCATGCCATTAAATCCAAATGCTCATTTTCAAAGACTTACTGGAGTCTGTTAGTTGCAGAGGAAGCAGCTTTAGCACAAAGGAAAAGAGCAGACTTGGGAAATAGGGCTGCACGACTTTGATGAAGGAATTTCTTCAAATTATAATGAAGATGGAATAGCTAAAGCAGGGAGAGCAGTGAGGAGGGCAGTGCAGGCATGATGCAGCAGCAAAGGCCCTCAGTGTATGTCCTCTTCATGCCACTGAAAGGCTAATGGAGCACTGAGCTTTCATGGGTCTCTCCCTGCCTGTTTGATGTATTTAGCTGCAGAGGGAATGCTTGCAGGGGCCATGAAGGAACCACACTGCATTAAAGGGATGCAGGAGTGGCTTGTGACTGGGAACAGCTCAGCACAGTTCCCTCAAGCCCACCTGGGGAGCTTCTTCTGCCAAAGGGCCTGGGTACAGAGAGAGAGGTGAGAGACGGGGCTGGAGTTTGCTTTGCTAAACATCCCTGCTCTGGGTCTGGTTTTGGGAAACAGCATCGAGTTGTGGTTCAGATTGAGCTCCTGTTTGATCTAAATCCCAGAGGTAAATGACAGTTTTGCACATGTCTCATAATGCCATTTGCTAGAGACGTGGAAAGGTTTTTTTTAATATATATTAACAGATGTGGTTACCCAGAACCCCTGGAGGTGAGAAACATGATCCCTATTTCTAGTGGGTGAGACTAAGCAATCCCATTGATTTTATATCATGGTTTCTCTTGAGTTTTAATGGGGAAGCAAACACTGTATCTTAAAGGCAGAGTTTCTGCATTATACCAGTTGCTCTACTGGGATGAAGACAGAATATTTAATTCCCTAAATAATCTTTCTTGTTCCAATTAGTGAATTTGGAGACACAAACAGCATTTGAAAGTCCTCTCCAGAGGTCTCAGGGGAACATCACCATCATACCAGGGGACACTTGCACAAGCTGGTATCATAGGCACTGTGGAATAAATCAGGGATTTGATCCATGGAGGACAACACTTAGAGCCTTCAGCATCTCTGAAGTTTATTCTACACAGTAAAAGGAACAGCCATTGATAACTATTTTAATGACCTGATCCTCAAGTATACTAAATAGAATATAGTGAACAGATGGAAAAGGGAGGTCATTTACCCTTCCCATACAGGGCACTTATAGGCTGCAGCTCTCTATTTCCTCTACCTGTTATCCCCACCTGCATATTTCTGACTACCTAGTGGGGTCCTGAAAGTGTCTTGGTTTCTACAGGTTTTTTCACATCAGAACATGTACCTCAACATGTTTTATTTTGTAAAAATAATATTGAGAAACAAAACAAAAACAACAAAAAATAAAACTCTCAAACCCAAAAAATCTCCCAAAACAACAACAACAACAAACCAAAAAACCCCCCAACAAAATAAAACAAAAAAACCCCACCCAAAACCCCCTTCAATCCAAAACACAGGGTATAAGTTCTTGTTTTTGTTGACAGGGAGGAATTCAAGGTAGGTAAGGAAATGTCTAAATATTAACCCATCTGACTACTGGAATGTGTTTAATAAAGACATTTTTCATGATAGCATGGTACAGTGTCCACTAAAGCTATGACTGGATTTTTATTGACTGCAGTGTGCTCTGGATTGGTCCAAATAGAAAATAAAATAACATAATGTAATATAATATAAACATCTATTTTGTCAATTTGATGGATGTGTATTTAGTTGAAAGATTTCCACTAAATGGAGTGAGAGTTGTGAAGCTAAATCTCCAGGCCTGACTTCAAAGATTCGGCTAGAGAAACATATTTATTAAGGCTAAGCAGGACCTCAGTGAACACAGTTTAAAAGTAAAGGCACGGGCCTTGAAATACAGTGCCAGCTCCCTTCTAATTCCCTCTCCCCTCAGCACATATATTTTCCTTTAAGGAAAAACAAGGAGCTCGCAGACCACTTGTGTGGCGCGTTATTTGCTGCCTGCAAATAGAAACAGGCATGTGGCAGGCCTCCGAAATATGCAGTTTGTAACTGTAAGACCAACTGACCCTCAACTGTGGCAGCACTTTGTGGCCCCCACATGCAAACAATCATCTATTGATTCCCAAGGCATCCAGCATCAAACCCGCCCTTGTTTTCCAGAGACCTCCAGCTGCAGGAAAAGACACTGTCCTGGCTAATTCCCCCTGCCCGGGGGCTGCTCGGTATTTCTGCTGCTCGCTTGAAGTGTTATCAAAATAACAACGGCTTGCAAAGCAGAATTATTGAATGTTGGTTTTTTGCTGTTTCAGAGAAGAGGCGATGAACTCTTGGCTGCACAAATGGGCTTTTATTGCTGCCCTTTTGGCACATCTGCCAGAAGGAATATTGAAGAATATGATAGGGGAAATATACAGCAGCAGGAGGAGGGAGGGAGTAGATCAAACACCACCCAGGGCAAATTTCAGTGAATCAAAGGCCATCCAGGAAAGCTGCTTAAGCCTCTGTGTTCTCTTATAAGCACATTACTCTATGTTTGCCACAAACAAATCTGCTTTATGGGCTACAGGAAAAACAGGGAGGGACCTTAAAAAATGAGACTGGAAAAGTAAATGCTCTTGAACCATATTTCAGATCTTTGTCACCACAGCAAAAACCTGCATTTCCATCACCTCCTTCAATAAAAGTTGTAATTATTTAGATCACTTTAATATGTCAGTAACTTGAAGGTGTGAGGTACACAGTTGGGCAGCACACACACCTCTTCACCAGCCATTTGGGATGGTCTATGATCATAGCACAGAATCAGGGAATCACTGAGTTGGAGAAGTCCTCTAAGTTCATCAACTCCAACCATTAACCAGCACTGCCAATCTCACAGCAAAACAATACTTTTGCTTGAAGAAGGTGGTATAGTCTACGATGGGCAAGAATAAAGCTGGTGACTATGCTTCCTCCTAGCCAAGGCAACAATTTGTCCAGTCTAAGCAGGGAGGATTTGTGTTTTCACTGGTACATTTAGATAGATTGATATCAACTAATTGAAAATGCCTGATGGGCATGGTCAGAGCTTGTGACTCAGCTTGGAGATATGTATCTCAGGATGGAGATTCCATTGACTCCTCTCCATGGACTATAATTACTGACCTCCCCACTTGTCATTGCCCTCTCTCATCCCAGATGAAACAGAACTTAATCTCTACTGCTGAGTGAGACCTGATGGAAGATGGTGCATTATCCTTCATGTGACTCATCCCAGCAACCCAGACCACTGACCTGGCACGGCCTCTGGGGAAGATGCAGGATCCACTGAATCCCTAACAATGCGAGTCACAACCTTTACTCCCTCCTGCCATTTCTCCCAGGTAATTATGGGGCCTCACTTTACTCAGCATGTGGCAAATTAAATGCACACACACATTAAAAGAAATAAAAGGAAAAAGAGAAAAAGAAGGAACCTGGGCTTGTAAGGCTTGTGTAGAAGAGCTAACAGGTTGAACCCCAAAGGAGAGCACCACACAGACTAGGAAGATGTTAATTGATGCTTAGGGACCTGAACGTCCTAATGGTTGAATATCTCCCAGTAGATCCAGTGAAGGTTTGTGGTAGAAAATGGTTGCCCTTACTTTCTGCTAAAAGAGGCATTCAACAAGCTCACAAGACTAACAAACAACACAGTCGAAAGCAGAGGAGCTGTGGCTACATGCAAAGCAAGAGCCGTGAGGGAATTTCCTTTTTTGTCTGAATCTTACAGTATTAAAAACAACTGGACAAAGACTGCAAAGGGAAGTCCGGGTGGTAATCTGAGCATCCTGTTCTGACCAGGATGCATAAAAACTATGGGAAGAGAGAAGCCACACAGACAAATCCTGCCAGCTACTGCAGCCATAACAGCTTGTAATTTCATTGCAACATATTTTTCTTAAAAGTGGAAACTTCACAAAACGAGTGATGAGTGCATGACGGATGTCTTTTAAAAAATTTTAAAATACCCCAAGAAAACACTAAAAAAACGACAGGATGAAGCCTTCTTCTGTTGGGAATGAGAAAAAATAACTTAATGTTCCCTGCAAATACATGAAACAACAAGTTGAACACAATGAAAACTATTTCATATTTGTAAATATTGAGAAAAAAATTGAGTCATTCCCCGAATTGTTGATGTCTGAGAGCACTGGAGTCTTTTGGGGTGTTACAATATTGTTAGAATATTGGGATCATGTCTCCAGATGATAATTCAGGAGAAAGAGGATGGCTCAGTGAATGTTTTACTGGGAGGCTGTGGAAGAAATCAGTGCTGAAGTTAATCAATGCTGAAATTTTATGTTTATGGGGTTTTGACAGCCCTAAACATGTGGTTACAGAGAAGGTACATACGCAATGAGTTTGAGCTCAGCTACTCAAAAAATGGAGTTCTGCAGATTTTGAGGAATGTATGGGCTGGTCTAATCCAATGTGACAGATACCACCTCCTTAAAGCAAAATGTAGTTTAAAAACTCTTAGATGAACACCTTACCACTTTCCCCTAAGGACTTTCCAGAGGCTATCCTTATTATTCAGCCTGGATTTTGTTTCTTAGAGTAAAACCACACTCCAGGACTGAGTGGTCATTATTTGTCTCCAAAGAGAGCAATTATTGAGACTTTCAGTTAATTTCCCACATTTCACATCTCCTTGCTCTTTTGCCCTATAGGAAATGAGGTAGAAAATACAGGCTGTGACCAGCATTACACATTGCTAAGGATAAATCAGGTTCCAGTCTACAAAAAGGTAGCTTTCCCCTAAGAGCATATTTCTTACTCCTTATCATTCCTGCAATTGTTGACTGACTTGTATTGAAGGGTTATTATGCCAAATCTCTGATCTCTGCTCAAGATGCAGTTTTGATGGGGGAATGTCTGTGTAATTGCTTGTTGCAGTAATCCTACAGCACTTATTTTTTTCCCCTGAAAGAATCCCATCTCTTTCCAGTAGTTAAACCAACAAAATTTGTATCCTTAGTTTATTTTCCAAGCCCAACTATCAGATGGGGAGGATGATGAAAATCTTGCAACAGCTATTCCTCAATGAATTTGATTTAGAGAAACTGAAATGAAAACTAGTATATAGCTCCATCTCTGTATATAGATATATAGATATATGTACACATGCGTACCCACTCTTAGAATCATGCATACCCTCAACAATTAGAGTGAAAATTAAGTAATACTTTACTTACTCAGACTCCACAGGCCACAGCATGTGGGAAGAAAAACAAGTTATGTCTGAACTTTAATATGTGTGTTTCAAACTTAAAGTTTATTTTTTCTTCTCAGAGTGATATTTGTCATTTACTTAAAACCCAAACCATAACAAGGAGTACATTGACCTTGCAGTACATTTTTCCTTCAGTGTTCCTTCCATAGTCTCCTTCTTCCTTTAACTGTTTCCCAAGTTCCTAAACTAGATTACATCAGTTCAGGAGCAGGAGCCCTGAGTCTTTCCTGCTTTTGGAGAGCAAAGTGACTCAGCACAAAAATTGGAGAGAGAAGAAGAAAAAACCACAACTGAATGTCCAGGGATCCTGTGGTTATGACTTGTCTGCCTACTGAAAATGCTGTTCCTCATTTTTTAGTGTGTTCCTTGAAAGCACATCTGCCTGTGTTGGTGGGTCTTGACTGTTTAGGTCACATATATTAGAAATGGAAAAGTCTTATTAGCTCAGCTAGCCCATCCTTCCAGCTGTCCCAGAACAGGTCAATTCATTCATCCTTAAATGACTGGGCTTCCCCATCCTCCTGGGGACCACTATTTCAAAGACTGATAGGTTTTCCTTCTACAAGCCTGTCCTGATGTTAGATTAATTCAGTTTTGGATAAAGAAGGAGAGAGCTTAAAAACCATCTTCTAATGTGGGAAGGACAGTGCTGCAGGTGCTTAATTTAAAATCTTCCAAGCTTCCAAGCATCTGCAGAAAAGGGTTTTTAAAAGACCCTTAACTGGCTGAGTGAGGCACTAGTCAGTTCAACAAGGTTGTTTTTGCATATGGATATCGATAGACGGATAAACACATGTGAATATGTACACATGTATATAATACAAAAATCAATTATTAAAAGCTGGTGTCAGGTCAGAGCTTATCTGAAATCTTTTTCTGAAAGCTTTCTGAGGAGTCATCTCACTGGTCCTTCTGCCACAGGCTTGTGACTGTCTCCAGGGACAGATAAGTAGAATGGAACATGACCCTTACTGTAAGCAAATGTGTTATATAGCTTCTTTTTATACAGTAGTATGGCTTAGCTGTGGAAAGAGCTCTTCACAGCTGTGATGAGCACCCTTCCAGGCTGTACATAGGTGTTAACCTAGATTGTCTAACCCTGCTCCATATATGAGAATAAGACCTTTAATAATCATAGTACAAAGTCCTTCTCAGGCTGCGTGGCACTTGCTACAGTGACAGCAGACATGATCCTGTGGCTGGGAAGATGCTGGAGGAAGCAGGAGGAATGGTCTGGCTCTGAAACAGCCCCATTCAGAGTGACAGCCATTTAGGGTGGTTTATGCTGAAGCCAGTTCAGCAGTATTGCCCACATTATCACTGTAGTTTGTCTTTCTCTGCAGGCACTTGGTGCTGTTACTCCCTTGTCCTGGCTCCAACATGCCAGGACACTGACCTCCAACACTGACCTCTTTTCAGTCTCTGTGGCTCTCTTCAACACTGGCTTTGCTGGCTTTAAGAATTAGGGTTCTAATTGCTCTTACTGGCCATGACAAAAGAACTGGCAGATCAACTCCATTTTTTATGTGACCTAAGCTTCTCTCCAGAAGGTTGCCTCTTCCTACCCACTAACTAAGCAGTAAACTTACATTGTGGCCATAGCAATAATTAATATCTAAAAAAACTTTTCTTACAAACAAATGTTATTGTCCTCCAGTAGAGGCAGGGATAAAGGAAAGTGTTTGGGCATAAATGTGCTGCCACTAAGTTTTAAAATTAAGATACTGAGGCTGCGTGTAGGCTGAGAAGGAAGGGGGATTATAGAGACAATACATGCGCAGCATCCCAACATACTTCATGACACTGAGGGTCAGAGTCCATGATTCATCCAGCATGGCTAATGGATATTACAGTTGGCCTGGTCAACAAACTTGCCAAAGGCATTGCATGCATGTTGGAGGTGGCTGTGTTGGCTCTGCACCTGCTCAACAGAAGCCCTAAATTGTCTGGGCTAAGGGTGGCTCTGGCACCTTCCCTTTGAAAATTTCCTGGGAAACTAATCAGAGAAAAGAAGCATAAAAACCATCCCTGAAAATTTAGTTGAGGTCTTTTTATCAGTCTTTCTGTCATCCTTTTTTCCTTCAAAGTTCGTGCAATTTTGAGAAAGATCAAGTAGACATGCATGAACTACAAGAAAAGAAATATTGTCCTTGGCCCTTGTGTAATCAGGGAAAAAATAGGTTGTCAGGTGCAAATTAGGTGTTTTTCTGTCCTCTTGTTATCCATTAGGGATTCACTGAAGTGGCATGAGAACAGCATTCACTGCAAAGTGTCGGAGGGAGAGGGCAAATGGTAACTCCCTCTAAACAAGCAGTATTTGAGTTCCTGCAGCTATGGAGCACTGAAATTTTTTGCTGCTTTCTAGTAAACAGAGACATTACCCCATTGAGCTGACAATAACGTGACACAGCCTGTGGCTGTGATATTGCTGTGACTTAAATACATCAAAAATGGGGCACCATGTCCTCAGTGAGCAGACAATGGGAGCGGTACGGATGTGAGAACAGACAGGTAGATAAATGGGCAGGGAGAAAGAGCAACAAACAGTACCCTCTAATCCCAAACTAGAAATGAAAAGCCACAAGGGTGGCATTGCCCTTCTCCACAAGTTCATCCCAAGGAAGCCACCAAGTCTCCCATTTCTCACCACAAATGCAGGGCACATTCTGCAATGATGAGCACATAAGCAGCTGGCAAAGTTATTCTCTGGAAATCATAAAATGCTGAAGCTTTTTTTTTTTTTTTTTTTCCCCCAGCCATATGATTTCTGCTGATGGGAGACCTACAACGAAACAGGCCAGCACCAGAAGAATGCCTGGGGCTGCTGCAGATGGCCAGGTCCCTCAGGATCTCAAAACCAGCCGAACAAACAGGCTGTGGCACTCCAAAAAGTTCACAGCATCTCCATATCCTGAGCCACACTGATCTTAATACCAACCCCTGCTCATCAGAAATGCCCTCATCACCCCAGGAGCAGCTTAAACCCAACCATATGCAGCTCTCTGTGTGATCTCTCCACAAACAAGTGTTACGATTATGCTAAGACCCCATGTGTTCAGCAGACTCCCTATNTTTATTTATTTTATTTTTTAAAAATTTTTTTCAATTTCTTTCACATAATTTCTTTCCAGTCAGTGTCCACTGGTCTGGGGGGAACACAGACTTTCCCAGATAATTTTGCTCTCACTTGAACATTTACTTACATGTGTTTAGAATATACTGATAGCTTCTGAGACAGAAAATGTAATCAAAACCAACCATAACCCATAGTAACAAAAATCAAGTGTCTTTAGCTTAAATATTTGCTTCCACAAAAAAAGTTGGGAGAAACAGCTCTTGCACTTTCAAGTCACTGGTGGAGAATTGGCACCTCCTACAGCACAGGGAAAGAGTTATATCTAATATATTATTCTCAGACCAGCATGATATGCCTAATTAGTTGGATCACAAACAGCTGAAGATAAAATGCCAAAGAGAGACTTTGACTGCATGGCTGTGAGTTCAAACCACATTGCCATGTTTTGCAGAGCTTTGAAGCAATAAGGATTGAAGCAACACAAGCACTTTCCTGCCCTACAGATGATGGGAGGGTGAAGAAAAGGACCTGAGATTACAACCTTGCAGTTGACTTGTTTTCAGAATTTGTAACGTATCAGGAAGCCTCCTGATTTCAGTAAAGTTTTGCTGATTAAAGGATCAACAGATGCATCCAAAGTGAAAGCCAATGGTTCATTAAAACAGAAGCTGGGTTCATCCAAATTCTGGATTCAAAGCTATGCTGCTCTCTCTCCATTTAACAGCAAGCAGAGACTCCTTTTTATTGAGAAAGCAACACAACTTTATGATAGCACTAAACTGATACAACTGTCTTCTTATCTTATAGAAGAAAGGGTGCCTGCTGAAATAACTACATTATTGGATAGCTACTGTGTTCCCACAGCACAATAAACTCAAAGTTCAGATGAGTGCCATGCCAATAATGAGTCAATAGTGGTCATACAGGAGCACAGATAATCAGGAGAGCAGGCAGACAGATAACACTAAACTTTTATGGTACTCTTCACTCAGATATAGGGGAAACTGCAATGACTACAAAGAATCACATTAACAGCTCAAGGAAAGAATAGGAAGCCCCTAGCTGCTCCAGGGATTTTGCTGAAGCTCTGGAGCATCCCTGCTCCTGGTACAAAGCACTCTGTCCCTGTGTCTCCATTTCCCTCCTGCAGAAAGGTGCACCAAGGACAATGCTTTAGTGATGTTTGGCTCCTTCTGTAGGATCTTTCTTGAAGAAAACCCCTCAGGATGGGTCAGGAAAGCTGTATTGATATGGTGACACAGATCCCAAAGCTCAGATGCTGTGTGGGAAATGCTCCCACATTTCCTGGTCCCTCTGGTGTTAACTGGTTGGGTGCCAAGAAAAGAATCTTTGAGACTTGACCCCACCCTCCAACAATACTCATTAGCCAGGAGAAAATGGGAGAAAAACCTCGGTTTTTTTTTTACTCATCTTCCAAATCCTTTGCCCTTTTCAAAGCCTGTTTGGTGCCTGTCTGGTCAACTCCCATTCCCCTATGAACAGACAAGAAGCTAACTCCTGATATTACAGCATTTACCCAGAAAAATGGGAAATGTGATGAAACCCATCCTCACTTTCTGGGGGACCCAAACCTCCCAGCTCCCAGGACAGTCTCAGAACACTGCCAGCACTCAAAGGCAGCCTGAGGGGGACCAGCTCAGAAAGCTGTAGTGCTGTGGTGAGCAGCCTGCCAACACAACTCATTCATCACCCAGGGAGGACAGACCTGCCGTGGAAACTCTCTTGTTTCCTGTTCCCAGGAGCTGGGGCTCATCACACTGAACACAGTTTAGTGGAAACACTGATATCTGAGCAAATCCTTTATCAGTAGCAGAAACTAGCCATTGCAGCCAACAGAGTTCAAGGGGCAATTCAGCCCAACCTTAAGTCAATGCTTTTGGATGAATAATATCACTGCTTCACTGATTCCTCCCTAATCCACTGTTCTCAGCCTATGCTGGGCTGATTTGGCCAGTGGTTCTGGGTTTGGGTCCACTTGCACAGTTCTCAGTTTAGGTGCTGCAGCTCATCACCTGTGGCATCAGCAGAAATGTCTAATGTACATGAATTGTCCAAAACACTACACCCCTTCACCTGAAACTGTGCACAGCTCTCACCCATGCCAGCTACAAATGTACAACAGGGATGAGACTCTGTTATCCCCTTCCTTTACCCTGAGCTGTTGAATGTGCAGTTTGTGCCTCACATTCCCTGTAGGCAGCAGAAAAGACAAGGGCCTGGGATATGCCACAACAGGCTGCAAAAATGTCTTTCTTCTTTAAACATGCTCGGTGCAGAAAGAGGACCTGATTCTCATCACCACCATGGAGTAAGATCCTTACAATTGGGGTGGGGGGTGAGATGAAAACAAGCCTGGGAGACAAGGACTGAATGCTTGATTGATTTATTCCATCAAAATTTAAGCTTTCAAAGCTTTTCCCTTGAATTTTTTTTTGTTTGTTTGTTTGTTTTTGTTTTACCTGCTAAAGCGTAGTCACTCCAGTCTAAAATAATCACAATCATCATAAAAGGAGTCAAGCTGCTTTTCCCTTAAATGAGTTGATTTTTTTTGGATGCCTCTCTTATAGCAGGAGGATTGAAGCAAGGCAGATAAAAGCTGGAGGCTGCAAATAGAGAGGGTAAAGCCACCCACACATTGTAATAACAACCAGTATTTTAAATCTGGCACTACCTTTGGAAACATTTACAGTCTTAAAACATAATTATAAAGATACAGGGGTTGAGAAGGGTGGTGGGAAGAAAGACACACACTGAAAAGAAGAAAATGAGTGAAACAACTGTTTAATTTCTTGCTGTCATTAATACCAGAGTATTAAATAAAATATCACAGATGAATAAAATGACTATGCTGAGACAAAAACAAAATTCCATTGAACTGGGCCTGGTTTTTGCAAATAGCAATATGTGTATGCAAAGGAATTCCTTGTCCCTGAAAATGTTTACAACTCAGAAATAATTGAAATCAGAAGCCAATCCTTTCCA
>VYXD01004928.1:105193-154279 GCA_013397195.1 Hylia prasina | reverse complement strand
GAAAAAAAAAAAAAGAAAAAAAGGGTCGTTTTTTTGTGCATTATTTCTCTTTCCTTTTCTTTTTCCTTTTCTCCCTCTCCATTCCTGGAGGTAAGACTCCCTGTAATTTTAACCCCTTCAAGCTCAGATGAAAGAGAAAACAAAAATTACCTTAATGATGTGCCAGGTTTCCCCTTAATGATTTAACATTAGCAAACCTTTGTGCCTCGGTCACAGTCACAAAAGAGAGCAGGAGTCTCTTCAGGAATCACTTCATTTTCTTTGTTATTTTATGTTTTTCAGACAAAGACTGAAAAATAGTTTAGGGATTTTAGTAAGTCAAACCTGAAAGGGCCTCTGAAAGAGGCTTAAGTATCAGCATTTTCCAGTTGTTTCAGACACTTCTTAACAGGTCATAATTAGGAATAATTAGGAATTATTGAAAGATTTGTAGAGAAACAATTGTATTAGAAGAAAAAGTGTCCTGGTGATTCCTGTTTTGCTTGCTTTCCACAACAGAAGGACTGCACAGTCCAAATTCCTCTAATTTCCCCTACCTGTTGCTTTAGGTGCACCTTCAGTTAAGCCAATATGCTGTGAATGCAATTGGTCTATCAGAAACACCAAATTAAGCTTCAGGTATTATTTATTTATTTATTTATTTATTTATTTATTTATTTATTTTTTATTGGAAAACATTCCATTTTCAGATAAAGAAACTTAATGTGCAGAATGGTACTTGGACCAGCAGCAGGCTCTAGGACCTGAAGGTCATAGCTGTTTCCAATGTTTGGCTGTTTTGATATATTCCTAAGAAAACCATGGCCTGTTTTCTTTCTTTAAAGGCATTTCACAAGAAACAGACTAGATTATGTCAACTTTGATGTAACCTGAAGCTTTCAGTTTTCTCAGTGGGGATAGGGAGAGCTAGCTTTGGACAGTTTCCTCTGTATAAAGTCCCCAGGTTGTTGAAAGGGAAAAGCAAACATGGGCAGCTGAAGATGTTTTATTCTGTTCCTCACTTGAAAACACCCAAAAGTATAACATCAGCTGTGCTCCCTTTGTGTTTTGGAGGATGACATTAGGAGGAGCCGAGTTTTCAACGTTGGAGACACCTTGGAGACTCTTCTCATCACATTGCTTCTCCAACATCCAGGAGCTCAGCAAGGGCTTTTTAGTAAAGATGGAATCACAGAATCATTTAAGTTGGAAAAGATCCCCTAAGATTTTTGGGTCCAATCATTAATCTAGTACTGCCAAGCCCATCACTAACCGATGTCCCCAGAGGCCACAGCTACCAGTCACACTTCCAGGAATGGTGACTCCACTATTTCCCTGGGCAGCCTGTTGTAATGATTGACCACCCTTTCAAGGAAGAAATTGTTCCTAAGATCCAACCTAAACCTTCCCTGGTGCAACTGAGGCTTTGGCTTCTCAGAAGAGGAAGTTCTACTCACTGATCATGTCAGAGAAACAAATCAATGCTCACTCCCTCCTTGTCTCTCACACCTAATAGGCAAAGGGATGTTGCCATCACTGGATTCAGCTGCATGAAGAAGTACTTGTACAGTTTAGTTTTGAATAATTTTGGATCACATGTTTTTTTCAGAGTTTAATAACGTATATGTGGCCTCTTTTTTCATCTGAGAAGATTACAATGAACTTTTGTGATCTTTTTCTCACTACTCCTTTAAACACCATCTCAAATTATAGTAATCATTCAATGGAAACAGCTTGTTTGGAAATGCATAAGAAAGGTGAAAGGCCAGTGGCACCTCTTTCCTCCTGATCTACATGAAGACATTTTTTGTTTTGTCCAAAATGGGATCCATTTCNGAGATCTCCTGACAATCTGCACCCATGCAGCTGAAAAGCCAGAGGGTCCAACAAAGAATCCAAGGTGTCCGAATTACTGTGTCACTTGTAGGGTGTTTTAATTAATTAGTAAATTAATTAGTGATCTCAAAACAGCATCAGCTGGAAAGGGATACTGTGTAAGCACAAACTAGACCATGATTTGTTCCAATTCAGTTTGGTTTCAGGGCATATGAGATTTTCCAATAAGATCAGGTCATGCGTGTCGTCGTCCATGAAGATGAAGAGTGGCAGCGCAGCAGCAATCTCTTGTAAGATCAGTGTGTGACTCTCTCTCGTAAGATTGTACTGAAAACTGCTTAAGATGAGGTGAATTTGTAGTGAAAAGACACAAAAGCAGAGGTCTGTGGATTTCTTTCACTGTATTCAACATTCACTGACTGCCTACTTGAGATTGTACCTACCATATTTTTTAGTGGCATTAACACATAAATATTATGTAGCAATTTCAGTCTATTAAACACACCTGGGATTGGCAAAGATACTGGCATGGAGATTGCTTCCTGCTTCTGAAAGTGAAATGGTGCTAATGACACCCAAAACAGCTGTGGAAAATGTATGCTGTTGTATGACACAATCACCAATAGACAGGAGTGACCTTCAGAGGTAATGATTGTAATATTTAAGTGCCTACATTTCCCCAGATGCTTGCTCCAAATAACAGCAGACATTAAGACAAGGTCAAAATGGGCTGAATTGCAGAAGTACCATTTTTAGCATACAGTCTTGAAGTGTGTGTGTGGCATTTCAGCTAAATCTGATAATACCTGGCTCATTTCTGTGCGCAGCCTCTTAGGTCTGCAAAAATTCTTATCTAATGTCAGTTTAGGTAGCATTTGGTGCTGAACGGCCTCTTACTGCCTCCAAAACTGGTGGTGCTAATTAATGTGAACCAAGTTACAATATGTGCTAAAGATTCCAGCTTTGTTACTTATTTAATGAGCTATGTGGGATTTGAACATGAGGCTCAAAGTAGCAGGGGAAACCTCATAATTAGTTTCAATTAGAAGAAGTTCCAACACATTACAACTATTTGATAAACTACAGAGAACTACTGAACAGACACAAATCACTAGTGTTGTTTAATTTGTTGTTATACTTATTTTCTTCTCAATTAGTGATGATTGGCTTATGATCCTAATTAATGCAAAGAAAATTGGAATGGTATACAATGGTATGGTTTAGAAGATGCCAGAGTGTACAACTGCTAAATTATTGCTAATTGTTATTTACATGAGGACAGGAAGACTAAGCAATGTACTGCCTAATTAGCATTAAAGATATGCTTTCCATTTCCAAATTAAATGAAGGCAAATGGGATAAAATCATTACAGTTACCAAAAAAACATCATCCTTCTCTCTAAAAGTCAATAGTTGCCCTGCCAAAAATTTTAAAAAAACCCCAAAAACTAAACCAAAACAAAAAAACCCACAATAACCCAAACAAGCCAAGAAATAAAAGACCTTCAAGAAAATGCAGACCCTTAATCTAAAGTGGACACTGTTAAAACCTTTTCAGCTGCCACTTCAAAATGTTGAATGCTATATCCATTACAAGGATATATTACGAGCAGCAAGCATTGTGCCAATCTTAATTTGGGAGGACTGTAGTGATTTTAGCAGTCAG
The DNA here is from genome assembly GCA_013397195.1 of Hylia prasina. NCBI lineage: Eukaryota > Metazoa > Chordata > Aves > Passeriformes > Sylviidae > Hylia > Hylia prasina. The sequence goes on along the minus strand of VYXD01004928.1, from coordinate 150,798 downwards.
TACAGGTGTACCCAGCCTACAGAACTGCTCTTCTTCAGTGTTTACAAAGAGCTGGTGTCTTCAGTTACTCCCACCAGAGCTGAAACACTGAAACACCAAAAAAAAAAAAATAAGGACAAAACTCCTGAATTATGTCCTGGTTTGTCCGCTGACTCACTAGCTGGCCTTTGTATTCACTTCACCTCTGTTTCATCTTCCTCATGGGCAATGCAAGTCTCTTTGATCAATCCATTGGCTCTGGCAAAGCACTCATCAATACAGATTAACATACCCCTGCCAAGAACTCTGTATGAACCACTGGATTCTTTAATACATAAAATGCTGTGTCAGTGTCATAGTAATTATCTCTGTTTATTTTTTTTTTAATCACTCAGCATTGGAAACAGGATAAAAAAGCCTCAGCATTACAGTTTATGGAAAACTTATGTGAGAAAAGCCCAAGGCATTTTAAAAAAAGCCCAAAGTATCTTTTCTTGCTTTATATCAGTTTTGACGGGTCTCAAACAACATAATGTGCAGTGGCTGTCGCAGGACTTCTGTTTGCACTGTGATTTCTGAAAAATAGACATTTCATAGCAGACGTTTCATAGCTTTAATGCTTTGTTTGTTTGTTTGTTTCTTTTCCTGTTCTCCTGTATCTCAGCGCCAAGGGAATAGCCAGGATGATCTAATAGGTCTTTTTTATCTCTAATTTCAGTGATTTGATGAAAAACTTTATTCTGCACACTTCTTAGCCCCATACTAAAACATTTTTCTTGGCCACTGGTCTATGCTTAAGGATGCCATTCACTTCTCAGGGTTTCTGAATGTTGCATTTTTACACATACATAGGTAAGCATATATTTGGTCTGTAGTATCTCCAATTTTCTGGTTTTGAAAACACTTGAAATTAAAAAAAAAATCACCCCAAATACCCTAAAGTTGGGAGACTGTATGTATTAGATGTTTTCTGACCAAATACTTTCATACACATACACGTTTGTGTTATAAACATACAATTGCATATAACAGGGCACTGCCACTGCTTGTCTGAGTTGTCGTGTTCCAATTTGCTTCAGGGCTCAGGGAGTTTGTGCTTCGCTGCCAGCAAGGGGCCTTTCATTTACCAGATCAATGCAGATAGCTCAGCACAGCCCTGCAGTGCTGCTGAATGAAGATGCAGGCTTGTGCATGAAAAATACACAGCTTTCCTGGAGAAAAATGAGTACTGGAATCTGAGCAACAGACATTTTTGTGACCAGCCTGCACTGAAGGCTCCAATCCATCAGCACAAACCAAGTTCTTGTGGAATTCTTTCTTACTTACATGAAGTCCTCTTTCAAATTATAAAAGTGACATTTTTCTCTATTAGGGTTTTAGCCTGCTCAACCTCCAAAACAGGGCTTGCTGGAAGTGGGAACTCAGCCTGCAGACTTAACTGATGTCACTTGCATTCCTGAAGCTGAGTTTGTGCTTAAGTTGCTTGCTGAAGCCTGAAGGCCTCTAACAGGTTTGTTTTTTTTCAGAATGCTGCTCACTTCTTTCATCCTCGCTGTAACCCACCACTTCTCTCCTTCTCTCTACATGAATAGCTCCACTCTTCCCCTCAGGCCCCTCAGCACACTCTAACAGCCAGACACGACCTTGGTGGCACTGCATCAGTGGATGACACCAGAATGTCATGTGTCTTTGAGGACCCATCTGGAAAATGTCACCTCTATTCCTTGCTGTACTTTCCCCTAGATCATTATCTCCCATTTGAACAATATTTTCCCCAGATGAACCATCTAAAATGCTATAGAACTGCATCATGATGGGATGCCCCACCTCTGGAAGTATCCAAGGCCTGGTTGGATGGGGCTTGGAGCAATGTGGTCTAGTGGAAGGTGAGCCTGCCCATGGCAGGGGAAGTGGAAAGAGATGATCTTTAAGGTTTCTTCCAAGATAAAACTTTCTGTGATTCCATGATCTTACAGCTTTCAGGTATTATGTCTTCTACATGTCCCCTCTGGCTCACCTCTCTGCCTGCAGACTGACATATTTTAACTCTCTCATCTCTGGGACTCCCCAGGCACAAGTGTCTCTTGCTCTTTGCCTTGCAATCATGCTCAGAAACCTTTATTGGCTTCACTATGGAGCTGAGGACTGCCAGCCATCCTCTGCCCTGCTTCAAAAATTCACCAGCTTTCAGCTCACACCCTGCACACCCTTGTGTCCTGACCTCCATTTCCTCACTGAAGCCTCAAGGTCTTGCAAGAAGACAGCACTGTGAGAGACATGAAAATATGAGGGGCCTTGAGGGGAAACCACACAAGGAGCAGCTGGGGGCACTTGTTCTGTTCAGCCTGGAGCAGAGAAAACTGAGGGGAGACCTTGTAGCTGCCTACAACTTCTTTGTGAGGTGAAGATAAGGGGCGGCACTAAATTCTTTCTGATGACCAGCGACTGGACTAAAGGGAGTGGCTTGAAGCTGAGTCAAGGGAGGTTTAGGTTGGGTATTAGGTAAAGGTTTTTCATCCAGAGGGTGATTATGCACAGACACAGGCATCCCAGGGAAGTGGTCACAGCCCCAAGCCTGAATTCTAGACCTTGGCACAGTTCCACACATGATGGGATTCCGGGGGGAGTCCTATGCAGGGCAGCAGTAGGACTCGATGTTCCCTCAAGGAGAACACAGAACAGGCACAATGGGAGGTGGCAGCAGGGCTCCCTGCCTCTGCCAGCCTCACAGGTGATATCCAGCATGTTTTAAATTCCTATTAAATTGTCTTCTCGTCCAGGTTATGGAACAAGTGGATTTTTTTAATCTCAATGGGTTTTGCCAAGTTAGAAGCCTTTTATTGTCTAGGTTGAAGCCTAATCTGGCTGTGAGTGAAACTAATGGCTGCTGGATTGTTCATTTCACCTGAGGCAAAAACAGGTCTATGTGTTTACCCAGGACTTGCTACTAGCACTTACCACAGGAGCATCTAAGAGGCATCCTACACCTGTTAACTTTTGTTTAGTCAATTGACAAACATCAAGGAGAAGAGGAAAAACACTCTGTGTTCTTCATATAGAGGCTGGTGGGGGAGAAAAAAAGCCTTGGGAACTATGTGGAATAAAGGAGACATTCAAATTTAGAGGACATTTACTAAACCTTTTAAGAAATTTAGATAAGGTCACATTGAAGAACTCCTTGAATATCTAACTTTCAATTCATTTGTACTTCTCCAATTGACAGACTGACAACATTAATAAAGATCAGAAACTGTGAACTGAAATCAGAGCCTGCCTCAAACTTACACATTTTCACTTCACAGAGCACTGCATGCGGATATCTTTCTGGACTTGACGCCTTAAGCTAAAAACCAGCTTCACATTCTCCCTCCCAGGCTGCTGCAGTTATCATAAAGTTGTTCCCATCCAATAGCTACAAAGCAGCCTCTGTAAAATGAGAATATTGCCATTCCTGTTGCTAGTGGAGATGATCCTGTTACAAGAACAGCATGAAACAGGCACTAATTCTTTGAACTGCTTTCTCAGACCCTGATGTAAGGGTCAAGGAAGGCTGGCTGTAGAAAACTGTGGATGCATGCCCTGTTATGGATTTACTGTCCTTGCTAAAGAGAAGGAAAGATATTTTTCTGACCATATTGCACCCAGTACTTTTCTTGTAATCATTAAGCTCAATTATCTTTCCACTAAACACCCAGGAGAGCCTTGGAGGGGGTCATTTGAATTTGTGCTTAGCAATTTATCTTGGGTAGATTTGTAAATAGATTAAAACACTAATATTTTATCAAAATATAAGTAAGTAATATAAGTGATTTTGAAAAACAAGCATCATAAAAGTACTCTGTTTCTCCCTGATTTTAATTGCGATTTATTGACCTTGTGTTTAGCAAGCCTTGAGGACTTACTTCACCGCCGTGACCACATCACATTGGCAACTTTCCACCACTCAGGGAACAGTGAAACCCACCAAGGCACAGGGAAGGATGACTCAGCTGGGGACTCTCTGATTGTAGAATGACAGAATTATTAAGATTGGAAAGGCCTTCTAAGGTTGAGCCCAATCACTAACCCAGCCTGCCAGGCCCACCAATAAACTATGCAACCTCTGTATATCTATTGTTTAAGCAACCCCACAAAATATCCCCTGGAGAAAGTATCTCTGATAAAAGCATCAGCCAAAGAATATCCTAATTTGGTCCTAATACATAATTAGAAACAATAAGTAATTTAGGAGGAAGGCAGCCATAATGAAAGAATATACAAAACACACATGTGCAGAGGTGATGCTTTCAAGAACTACATAAAAATAGGTAGAAGTATGCAGAATGCATGCTACTCTTGACTCAATGCACAAAGGCCTTGAGATCTATGGAGGAAAATTTCTACAGCAGAAAAAAGTCTTTTTATTACCACAATTATTGATCCAATGAGTCCTTTTTTTAGAACAACACATGGCCATTTTCCTCATCTTTTGCTGGTAACCAAATCTCTCTCCTCCCTCTTACCCTCAGTTTTACTGTTATTGGCTTTAAATTAAGTCAGTAAATGATGGAATTTTTTCACAGCCTAACCAGTAAAATGGTGAAGCATAAAAAGAATAGTGTCAAATCATATCCTCAAAGCTGATTAAAAGTAATCCTGCAGATGCTAAATATGGATTACCACAGCAATTACTGAAAATTCATAACCTTGGTAAAAAGGCATTCTAATGGAGTTCTGCAGTAGTTAAGGGCTGTTTGCTTTTTAAAAAACAATTTGCAGTAAAATGTGTGGAAGTGTGGCCTCATACAAGCTCCATCCAATTCTGAATCAAAAATTTTTTATGGCTGTCGAGAGCTCTCCTGTGGTACTTGAAACAACCACAAACAGTGCTCTGGCTATCTCTATCTGCTCTTGGACCAACTTTGACCCACATTATGTCCTCATTATATCTCTTTTACAGTTTTAAAAGGCTTCAAATCTATTTCATTCTTAATTTAAGACCATTTCATACTATAAGTTGCTCTAGGATAAAGACTCTTATTGCATTAAGGTCTGTATGTTCAAGCCTGTCTATTACACAGACTTTATTTAAAACACCATTACACCCTATCACTGGTGATAAACTAATTAACAAGAATCTGGCCATTTTTAAGTCACAGTCATTAAATAGTACATGTGAACATAGTAATTATGAAAACCTTTTCATATCCACTCTTTAATATAGATTTAGCATTATTTTCAGCATCAGCTAAATCTGTGCTGAGCTTTAGCATTTCTTTTTATCGGCAACTCCACCACACCTGTCATTTGCACCAAATATCAGAGGTAAAAGTTGTTGTTTCCATGTCTGACCTCAGATGGCAAGAGAAGGTCATGTCCCAGCTTTAGAACTGTGGCAAAAACTCAGAAGTATGGATACGTGCTCCTCTGTATTTTTCCAACCTTTCTGGCAATGCAACTCTGTTGACAACAACAGAGAACTAGGAATGTAACTACAATAGTCTGTTGCTGTCTTCCTGAAATTACTTTTTCTAGACTGAAATTTTATGACTTTTTCTTCCATTACCAAAAAAAAAAAAAAAAAAGAAGAAAAGAAAAGATAAATTTGGATTTCCCTCTGTTTTGTCTAAGTGAATTAATTTCCTATAGATTTGGTTTTGCAATATATGAGGAGATGTTACAGCTGTAGGCTTTCTTTTTTCTCCCTTAAACAGCAAAAATAATAAGAATAACTTACACAGGAAGAAAAAAACTTTTTAAGTGAAACTTACAGCATTCCTATATGAGAACATTATAGAATTTAAGCACAGGGATAAAATAATTTGATCTAAAGTTTGTTTAAGGTTAACACATTCTTATTCCTAGTGACTTGGAGGCAGATGGGATATATTTGCAAGTTTTGAAATCAGATGCCTCAATTACTTTTCCATTCTTTGATAAGGAAAATGTTACTCTGCATATGGGGGAATCTGATTACAAATGTTCAAATACTTTGCCCTTATCTAGCATCAGACCATGGATGTCATATTGAAACGTGATCCTTCTACTTAGGTCTGATAATATCAAAGCAAACAAGAAAGAAATATGTTTCAGCTGATAAAACTATCTTTCCTGTAACAACAAATTAATTTCATGAATCACATACTTAAGAAATAAAGAAAAGAAAGAAATATATAGAGAGAGAGTTTAAGTACTTCTTTTCACACTTGCTGCAGTCTCCTACTGCCCACTGGCTACAATTATGTGCTCCCAGCTGATGAGGTGATGGTGGTCCCAGTCCCACCAGCAACCATCATGATAAATAAGCTTTTTCCTTGCTTCCACCAGCTCAGATTCCCAAGGAGATTGGGCACTAATGAGAACTTGCAACACAGGCTCTAGGGAGAGAAGACTCAAAATTGCCCTGCTTAAGAAAGATTTGTGTTTTTCTCTACTTTCTTCCAAAGGCACTAATCAATTTGAGACCTGAGGACTTACTGTTGGACTGGAGGACTTACATCCTACTCTTTTCAGTCTCTGTTCAGTCTCCACTAAACAGAAGATGCAAGGCTACTGAAGTTAAAAAGTTAGAATTTTTCCAGACTGCTGACGTATTGCCTCAGAAGAGTTATCTTTTCTGCCTGTGCCTGTTGAGGGAAGAGAAAAGGCTTTTAATTATATCTGTAAAGGATTATCCCCATCTCTGCAGAAGGGCTCTTGACATTTTTGAAGTCTAGGCATCTTCTGTTGTGCTAGCAGTGGAGTGTGTATGATAGAGAGTGTTGCCTTTCCAAGTTGGTAAAATGACCTATGCTGCTAATGGCAAAGCCCTCAAAGCTTTCTGTTTAGCAGGATCCTACACAAATACAGATCAATAGTTTCAATTTGATTCTCACCAGTCCATCTGTAAAAACATTATCATTCATATGTCTGCTGTCAACACAATCGCTCTCTCTGAGCCAAACAATTTGTTGTTTCTATTTGTTTAGAAAGAAAAATCCTCTAAACATTCAGATTAATTTGAAAAAGCTTCTCCTTTTCAACTACTATGTGCTTCATACTACTTTAGCCACATCTTCTATGCATTGGAGAACAGTTATCACACAGAAATTACATTATTCTTCTCCTACAAAAAAAAAAAAAAACAACCCCAAAAAACAAACCCCAAACCCCAAACAAACAAACAAAAAAAGAAAAAACACCAAATCCTCCCCCCCAACCCCCCCCAGAAAAACCCCCATAGAACGTCTTTGAATTGTTCTTTTACTAATACACTAATCATGACCTTAAACTAAATAGCAGATAGATTTTATATAAGAGACAGGTACTTCTTCTAGGTGGTAAGAGCACTGTTTAGTATGATGAAGGTAATGCAGGAGTGCTGTTTGGTGTCAAAAGACAACTAGCATAGGAAAAACAATGGAAGTTTTGATTTTCTGGGAAATATTACATAAATTACTGCAGCCTTAGTAAATGATGACTAAAGGTACACAGGACAACAATCTGCAGGTGTTTAATGGAGGCAAACATAGAGGAAAAGGTTTTCTTAGGGTCATCCAAAGGGTAAAAGTAGCAGCAATGCTAGATGGCCAAGCAAAATTAATGCTTTTTTCTCCACCTCTAATAGCTATAATTCTGTTATATTAAACCAGACGAAAAGCTACAGGGAAACTCTGAACCCATTTCTAATCCAGGCCCTCACTGACAGATTAAATAGTACAGTAGATTGCAATTTTTTCTTCTGTAGTCAAATGTTAATTAGATTCCTTGCAGCTGTCTGTATATCCTGAGTTGGCTGATGAGCACATTAACAACGTGAGCTGATTCAAGAGTAAAACAAAACTTACTTGAGAAGGATAATGACACATTTGAAGCACAGACTGGTCCCACCAAAACACAAACCCCACCAGGGCACAGAGGCTCTGCTGCGTACTTTATACCATGTGCAAACGACTCTGCTGCACTGGCACGGTTCAAATAATGTATGCATCTCATCCCCTCCACTAAGGCAGATATATTTAAAAAAACCCAGAGAAGTTGGAAGTGAATAAATAATTTTTTTCCATCTTTTGCACACAGTCATAGAAGTCAGTCAAGTCACCTGACACTTCTAAGCATTCCTCACATATTTATAAAATGAGGAAACATCATTTCTCTTAGTTTATTTTTGGCAAAACTTCATAACATCCTTGCCTGAAGAGTACTGACATGCAAACTATCATGTCGCCATGTCAGTGTCAGTATCATTAACTCCCAGGCATTTTTTTTCATTTTCCTGAACCTTTAGCCAAGTGTTTAACTGGAGATGGAGGTCTCTGTCCTGTTACCTAAAGTTGTCTTGAAAATGGTACCTTCATAGTCAGTTTTGTTTCAATTATTCTCAAGTTAAGAATTAAAGTTCAAATCTGAAACAAAACAATCAATTGAATTTTTCTGAGAGACAAACAAATAGAATACTAAGAATGTGTATCTAAGAATGTGTAATTCAACTTTGGGTTCCTACTTTTAGAATAAATTGAGATCACTGCTTAAACATGCAATTTACCCACCTAAATCTTAAGGGCAAGATTTTGACATGCACCTTTCTACTAAAATGAATGAAACTTCAAAAGTAGTGTTTCCCTTGGCTTTGAAAATTCTATCTTTTTTTAAAACCTGGCTGAATATCTATACAACAGACTGAAACAGCATACCTCGTAAAACATCTCCTACTACATCCTCATAAATTAGGGCAGATAGGTGAGCTGATTTCACCTCAAACTCAATCAAACAGAAATCTACTTGCTATATTTCTACTTGCAGTTTATTTGACCGCAGTTTTATGGGTACTGCCTAAAAATGTCCTTTGAAGGGAAATAATGAAGCAATTACATTACTTTCTGTAAGTCTGATATTTTGTCCTTTTGAAATAATGAAATTAGGTCTGAAAAACAATCCTGTAATAGAAGGGGAGTGGAATATGTGATCTAATAAGTCCTATGATTTCTACTTATGGTATAATTGCCAGTCAAATAGAAACTCTTCTCTAAGATAACATCTGATCTTTTTTTCACTATATATAAAAAAAAAAAGCTTGTAATGTGATGATACAAGAGGAAAAAAAGATATTTTTGCACTTTACTTGATGCAGCATCCATTTGAGCACTGTTCTTGTGATAACCACATAAAACACTCCTGTTCAAAGGTTCTGTTATTGTCAAGGAGATGAATTATAAAGCTACTTTATGTTGTGCAACCTGCAGATTTTATTGACAAAGTTGTCAGGAGCAGAAGAACTGGGAGTCTCCCTGCTTGTCATGGGATAAATAAGAGGATCTACGGAGCTCTCTGCTTCATTCAATTTGTTTAGATACAAGTTGACTATGAGCATTGATTCGACGCGAGACCAGTTATGGATTTTTAGGTAGGAACATACACAGTGGGGAGTAATAAATGGCTCTAAAGTGAGTACAAGGCTGCAATTCACTTGGAAGGCTGCAGAGATTGTGCAAGCCCAGCTGTATAAGCATGCTGGATCAAGGGCAGTTGGGTCTGATCCTCCCACAGAAGTGTTTTCTCTGCCTTCCCCAGCAGCAAAATATTGCTTGACCTCTTGTCTCATGGGGGAGCACCATGACAGGTTATATTTGTGTGCTAGGGGGTCTTGATTCATATCCCCCCATTATTCAAAGCTTAGTTTCCCACCCATACTGCCACAAATGGAGGAAGTTGCCTCTCAACTGCTGAGTAATGGAAACACCAAATTCCAGCTAATTTGCTGGTTAAGACATGCCAGAGCATTAGATTAACACAATATTTTGCTTTTCTATCTGTTAAAATGCACCTACTTGCTGAAGGCATTCTGCAAAGCCAGTACAGCTAATGTGAATGATCAAATAATCCCCATGATCCCATGCTCCTCTTCCACATCATCATAACTTAACCTAGTCCTGAAAACTCTTTTTTCCTCCAGGTGGGAATACCTGAGGAGCCAACCCACTGGAAGTCCAAACCCAGTGTGGGTTTCCCTAGACAAGTGAAAACATAAAAAACAATAGGAATAAAAGGCTTGTGGGGTGGCTGAAGAAGAAGATCAAATTCTAACAGAATATTCAACATCAGCTGATGTTTTAGTTTTAATGGATGTTTAGTTTAATGGAAGTTCCCCTCCACTTCTCTGCCGACTGAGCTTAAAAATTATTTCTGCACTGGGTACCTCCAATGGTACTGTTGTAAAGATGGATGGTGCTCAGTGAAGCAGATGAAGAAAGAGGCAAGGGAGGGTGTGATTTCTCTCATATTCCACCCACCTAAAAGTTATATATCTAATCTTAACCAGTCATCTAGTCTGCTCCATAAGGACAGGAAACTGTCATGTTGATTCAAATCTTTGGTTGTATCTCCAAGAGGATCTTCACTGCAAACCAACTCATTTTGGGCTGAAAATCCATTACATTGCAATTTTCACTGAGTTTCAAGCTGGATGGGATTTAATCTGAAATCTCTGGAATAAAGGATTGCTTCCTTAGGCTTTTCAGGCATGTAGGCACCATCTATTATATCAGTTATCAGGTTTTGACATTTCAGAACCCATGCAAGATAGTTCAAACTTGTGTTTTGTTGCTCTGCATGCTGCTGAAGTAATTACAAATGGAAAATGCTCTGAAGCCTTTTGCTGGTAATGGTACTTTAAACAAAAAAGCTCTCCTTCATCTTTGTTGAAACTATTTGGTTTTGCACTGGTATAAATTACTTGTTCAGCACCAGTGTAATTTTTGGTTTAATATAACACTGGAGAGAGAACAATGAATTTAGGAGGATTTTTTTCCTTAGAATTTATTTTCTTTCAGTCAGATCTCTAAGTAATTCTGTTTACTTTTCAATTCCCAGCATTGGTGAGAAACCTGTTATGTTTTGATCTTTCAAATATTCTTCACAAAATGCTCCAAGGTCTTTATCTGGCAGATAAATCTGTTCTTCTGTTTTATTATTTGTTCAGGCAGAGTTATTCCAAACTAAGAATTTAAACATTGTGTTCCTCATCACAAGTTTAAGCTGAATGAGAAAGGCAAAACTTAATTTTCCTTACTGGGGTGAGCTGTCTCAATAAAAATCTAAAAGAGAAAATGAATTAAAAATATATGATCCATTAAATGTAACTTTACTGGCTGTTTTCAAGTATTCTGATGATTTTCCAACATCATTCCATTTTTAATAACAGATCATTAAAACAAAGCCGTAAGAATGTTATCAGCTGATTTCTAAAGAACAGGATTTAGGAGATCTGACTCCTATTGCTAGATATAATCCAAGTTTGGGAATGACACTTAGCATCTCTGAATCCTGCCAGAGTTTCATAGAAGGATGTTGAAGAACTCTAGCCTGGACCAGTGCCTGCTTCCCAGCATCAGCAGCTCTCAACCACTGGAAATGCTGAAGGACTACCCATGCCAGATGGAAATACAGAACAGCAACAAATCATAGTGCAGGGATGCTCCGATTTTAAGGTTAGGGATCACATTTCCCTGAGTATCTTTCCATCAAGCCAAGAGACTTATCAGCGAATATACAACAGCAGGCAGTCTTGATCTGCAATTTTTCAGAAGTGAAGCATCCACACTGTGGTAATCACAGTCATACCTTCATTATTATCCTGGCTTTCTTTTGTGCTCCTCCCAGATTGCCCATATTCAGGTGTCTGGATCTGGACCTGAATCCCAATCCTTCTCTTCCCATTTGCATCCCATCAGAGAATCACAGAATGATGGAATGATTTGCTTTGGAAAGGACCTTAAATATCACCTAGTGATATTTAGTGCCATGAGCAGGGACACCTTCCACCTATCCCAGGGTGCTCCAAGCCCCATCCAACCTAGACACTTTCAAGGATGGGGCAGCCACAGCTTCCCTGGGCAATGTGTGCCAGTACCTTACCACCGTCACAGAATTTCTTTCTAACAGCTACTCTAACCCTGTCCTATGTCAATTTGAAGCCATCACCCTTGTCCTGTCATTCCAGACCTCTGTAAATAGTGTCCCTCCCTCTTTTTTGCAGGCTCCCTTCAGACGCTGGAAGGCCACAATCAGGTTACCCCAAAGCCACCTCTTCTCCAGGCTGCACAAACCCAATTGTCTCAGTCTTCAGCAGGGTAACATCCCTTACTCTCTATGCAAATGGTGGTGTCTGTAATTAATCTGTCACACTGTTTTCCATCAGCCTTCCACATTCTCAAATTAAACACTTCTGTATTATCTCCCATGGCATTTTTTGCACTTCAATGAGATTTTCTCTAATCACCCATGGAGTTATCCCACTGCTTGCCTTCTAATTTCTGTAGTGGTCTATACAAATCCTTTCAGTCACACCAGTGCCCTTCCTGTCAAACTCACCAATACAGCCCCATTGCTCCTGCACCAACTTTTACCCTTTATCTTTTGTTTTATAATTAGATTACAGAGGGATTTGACTCCTGACCAGCCCTTGTTCTTGTGGGCTAATGATGATACAAACCCCTGTGGCCACAAGTATTAACACTCACAATTCGTGCCTGGCTGGCAAAACTTCCATGAGGGCTAGAGGCCAGGTCAGCCTAGCATTGCCATTACAGACACTGTTGGAGTGGGGTGCCAAGTGCCTGGGACACAGAGAACTGAATTTGCAAGATGTGATCTGTGCCTAGTCTTAAATGCAGAACAAGAATTCAGGGTTGTAGCCCAGCCACCAGTACAGGAACCCCAGGAACAATATTTTGAGGTTTTCATTGCAAAAATCCACAGTGTCTTTGAGTTGCAGCGGTGACAGGATTACAGCTCTTGCAAGACAAAGCACATCACTGGAGAATTTCAATCTCTCTTCCTCTCCCATCTTCGCAATAAAGAAATGCAAGTGTATTTGTGGGAGGGAAGGGATAATTTGGTTAAGGGCATAAGATTGATAAACTCCACCCCTTATGAAAATATCCTGTGATTTTTAATAGCCATTAAACCCCCAAAGGATCTAATTTCTTGGGATTCAACTCAGAGGGCTTGTTCTGCCTGTAGTAAATGGCCAAGCACTCAATAGATCTGCATTAGCTTGATAATGATCCTTCTGGCATTTGAAATTATGGCTAGACTGATCTGTGGCATATGGCTTAAGCTGCTAAGACATTGCCTCTAGTCTTTGTTTTTCATTTGACTTGGTAGCTTCCTGAGGTCCTGAATTCATCCTTGAGGATAATGCAAGCTTTTCCTGGCACTGAGTGAGCTGTCACAACTTACCTACATGATATTTAAGAGGTGGTAAAGAAGGACTACTCTAAATGCTTGACTTAACCTAACTAAAGTTTGACCCATCACATGATCTCTCAGTCATTTTCTTGTGTGTGGTTTAGTTATTTACACATTGCTGACTGTTTTCTTTGGAATATCTCAGATTTTGAAAAAGAGCCAACCTTAACCCAAGGTAAACATAACAAACTAGGATTATCCTAGTACCTGTCCAGAAGCAGCCTACTGGTTCTGCACTGGTTTTCATAGTAATTTGAAAAGTGAGTTTAAGCAAGTGTTGGCATGACAAACCAAAAAAATTAGCCTTTTTACAAAAATAAACTGTCATGCACTGCTTTAAAATAACTATTTTATATTGGCTGCACTAAACTGGGGTGAAGGACAGGAAAGGTGGGTCTGGCCTCTGCTAAAATGGTTGCTAGCATATACTTGTTGCCAGAGGGAAAGAAGCAAAGTGTAGTTCTACTTACAGCTCTAACTTTCCTAGGCAGTGACATGATGCTCCAGAGAACTAATGGTATTTGAGTCACAGGGCTCCAGTCTACTGTCTGCACTGCCTTCCTGCACAGCATCACATCAGACTTCAAGGGCTGCAGAAGGAGCGCCTTGCACCTTTCTTTCATTAGCAGAGACGTTACTGGACTTCTCAGAGGCTGAGCAGATCAGCATCAAGAAGTGCTGACAGTCAAGATTTGGGGCCTCCTATGCATCCTCCAAAATTCCCCAACTCCAGTACATTGTCCCTCTCCAGGACACCCCACAAGGCAGCTGCTGGGGTGGGTCAGTGCCTCCAAATCAGTAATTTTCTGCTCATCGCAGCAGCGATCATTTCAGCAGAGATGTGTCATTAATCACATCAGGGGCCAGAGAAATCCTGGCGAGGAAAGGGGAATCTTCCCAGAGTCACTCCTATGAATGATGGTACCCTTCTTCTCCCCTGGGAAAGGCACAGCCTGGGCGTATATCCCACAGGCACAAAGCCTTCCCCTGGCAGAGCAGCCCTGATGAGCACTGCTCAGCAGATCATGGCAGTCTCTTACGTTAACTTCAGGAGTTACACAACCCGCACACTCATGCAGATGTTGTTTGCAGAATCCTGGAGATGATGCCAGCCAGACACTTGGCACCAAGACCCAATCTGGGAGATGAGGAGCTTTCGAGGCTCATTATTAACATTCATTATTTTCATATTTAGTAAGAAAACTGATGTGACATCAGGAAGATTGGTCAGTCAGCTAGTATGGAAAAAATGCAGAAAAATGAATAGCCTGGCAGTTAAATGTCTGCTACACCCACACATTCCCTGGAAGAAACTTAGGGTTATTCATCTGAGTTTTTCTCATGGTCCCTGGGTATCACAGCAGTGGTTGAAATAGCTGAAACTTTTTGTGCTGCTTGTTGCTCCATCTGGGGTCTCCGTGCTGAGCAGTGAGAGTGTTTAAGGCAGCATTGTCCCAAGTCTTAAAATCCACCAGACAGATATCACAAAAATTTTCAGAAACATTTCTGTGACACAGGGTTGCCCTAGGTGCAGACCCTCTGGACTTAGATTCCAAATGACAGCTTCAAGGCAGGGGTCCATGAGGTGACTGCTTTTAGAAAGCCATTTAGGTACAGTGGGTCCTGGAAATCTTTACAAATACTATCTTCCATAGTCATTGTCAGTCAGTTTCTAGCAACACCAATAAGAGCCTTTGAAATTTTAAATTAAGAAAAGACTCACTAGCAGTGGCTTCTTTTTCTTGGACTGCTACTTGCACACAAGTTCCAGTTTCAGACAATGAGAAACTCTCAGCTTCATCTTTTATTTTCCTGTATGTTTTGTTTTTTTTTTTCACTGCCTACACATCTTGGGCAATATCTACATCAGTAAATAAAATGGGTTAGCACATATTGCCCCTGAAAACAAATGGGATGGCTTGTTTTACTAGGATTAAAATTCCTGCCAGAAACATGATCACCTCATCTGTGTTTTGCTGATTTGAAAACCATCCCTGGCTCTTGCTGCCCACCGAGTCAGGCTCATGTGTTATTTGGAGAGAGTTGCCAGCCACAAGCCAAAACACACCTGACATCAGCTCAGGAAAATTACCCCCTGTTCCCTTTCCAATCACCAGCACAGATGGGTAGATATCTTTGCGTCTGCAACTCAATTAATCAGTTCAACACCATTAAGACCAGTGGACTTAATTGAAGAGATTTGCACTTGTGTTCATGAAAATAAAAGTTTCCATCAACTCTTAGGATATGATGAGTCACCCTCTCAAAGTTGCTTCCTCTCTCCAGTGGCTGTAGGAGGAGCTCAGATGACAAGTTTCCACAGGTTGCCTGGCTTTTGGGTGCCTAGAATTTAGTGAAAATCCCATGCTAAAGGATAAAGGACTTCCATTTTTTAATCTGAATGATATTTAAACCAACCTCTACTTTGCAGGGAATGAAGAAGTTCTACTTAGAACATATGCAGTTCAGTTCTTTCCTGTGAAGTTGCCATATGGCAGGGGAGTGATGGGAAGAAGAAAAATATTGACAGTGATGATATATCTTATTACAGAGCATAAGGACCAAATTTTCCTCTCAGTTACACCAGTGAAAATCTGGAGTGAACAGCCTTGTCTTGATAGGAAAATCAGATCAGTTAGTGGATATACAAAGCCAATTATGAGAATGAAACAAAAGCAAACTTGGGAAACATTATGGTATAGTAAAGAAGACATGTGGTAGGATGCCAGAAGACAGGAAGTCATTGAGCCCAGCATGCTTACTCTTCATTTGACGAAGTCATTCCATCTACAGTAACCACAAGTGGTCAGGATCTTGTATTATGCCTGAACTTGGCAAACCGAATGAAAGCTGCCCAAAAACATCTGTTCTGGGTCCCTAACATTTATCAGCCTTTTGTTAGAGTACCAAAGATGGCATCGCATCAATGGCAGGGAAGAAAGCAGTTCAAGGATGCTATAGGGAAAAGTCCAAGATTAACACAAGATCTGCAATGTTTTAAACACCAATAACTATCACTTATTTCTTGCTGAACATCCAGCTGATTACGACTTCAAACTGTATTTGACAGACAAAACCAGAAAATGCTCCAAGGAGAGTGATCATGGTGCACTCTTATTCCATACTATTTAGAATTTAGTATTCTGTTCAAAATTATTTAGAAATACATTGTGGGCAACTTAACAGCAAAATATGCAGCATTTGTCCCACTTCTCTACTACATTACAAAGACATAAAGGCAAATATATAGCTGAGAAGAGTTCTGGAAATATAATATATATTTAGCAATTAATAGTTATCTAAAACTTAGTTTTGCAACCTGCTAACAAAGAACGGTTTGATTTTCAAGATCATTTCCAGACTGTGTAAGATAACCAGAAATGTAGAGACTTTTTGGACCTAAATTGCAGGATGACAGCTTTTATGTAAACCAGAAGAGGTAAACAGTGCATAAAATTTAGCCAGACAAATTAAAAAAAATTAAAAACTGAAGTCAAATTACCACCTGTAATTTATCACACAAAAGAGTTAAACAATTTAATACATAAACGATGCAGGGGTTTTTTGGTTTGTTTTTTTTTGGAGGCCTCTGAAGACTGAATTTTTGCAAACGAGTTCAAAGAAAAATTATAGCCAACTCAATGTCCACAGTTTCTTTGGAGCCAGCATGGAACATTTGGCCAGAAAAAAAACAGTGCCAACTGCCCAGTGCAAAGCCTATACTTTAATCTGCAGAAGCAAAAAGCTGTGATTTATACCTCTGAAAGGAAGAAGTTAAAAAAAAAAAGGATCTAACAGTATGTTCTGTGTAGGTTTATTATTTTGCCAACAGTTTGTGGGTTGGATGATGAGGTACGTTCCTGAAGACTAGACATCACCATTTTTTTAAACAAACAAAACAGCAGGCAAGATCAAAATTCCCCTAAAGCAGAGGCAGCCCTTGTGAAAGTTCAAGGCTGTTGTGGCTCTCCCTTGGCTCCTTTTTAGAAGAAAAGAAATTCATCAACGAAGAGCATTAATCAGCTTTGGCTCACAGGCGGCATTTTTGCTTCCAGTTGTGGACAATTAGAGGCACAGTGTCAACTGGTCATTAATTAGGTTGTGTAAAGCTCTATGGATACACACTGCTTTTTGTGACACCAAAAATTTCTCATGAAGAATGGGACTGTGATATGTAGACATGTCCCATTTTCTTCTCCTTTTAACCAAACAGTTTCCTAGTTCAGAAGAAAAGGTGAAGAATAAGTGGACACTGGAAGTAAGGAGTATGGTTCCACTGACAAGATCAACAGACAATTGAAAATCAAGTGGAGTCAATGGTGTGTTGCTAACTCATGTGTTCAAACCTGCTGGCATAGCTAAGGGAAGGGTGTCTCGATCTCCAGAAATATTAACTGATGAAATTTAGAATGAAGATTTCTGACATGATTGCCATCACAGACTTGTCCAACAGGATTTCTTACAGATTTCTACACAGCCAAAACCATCTTAGTGCCCGTCTCTAGTAGTAGATCCATAAATCTCTTCATGATAGAGCCTCAAGATAGCATTCAAATTTTGGCCAGATGTTATGTTTAAAAATGCGATATTGTTTCTCACAGAGAAATCTTTTTCACTGTCATGACTTACCCTAGCCACCAAAGGCCTATTCTAAGGCTGCAAATTAAAAGTCCCAATAAATATACTATCGTTGTGCAATAAAATAGCTCTAAAGAAAAGAAAAGAAAAGAAAAGAAAAGAAAAGAAAAGAAAAGAAAAGAAAAGAAAAGAAAAGAAAAGAAAAGAAAAGAAAAGAAAAGAAAAGAAAAGAAAAGAAAAGAAAAGAAAAGAAAAGAAAAGAAAAGAAAAGAAAAGAAAAGAAAAGAAAAGAAAAGAAAAGAAAAGAAAAGAAAAGAAAAGAAAAGAAAAGAAAAGAAAAGAAAAGAAAAGAAAAGAAAAGAAAAGAAAAGAAAAGAAAAGAAAAGAAAAGAAAAGAAAAGAAAAGAAAAGAAAAGAAAAGAAAAGAAAAGAAAAGAAAAGAAAAGAAAAGAAAAGAAAAGAAAAGAAAAGAAAAGAAAAGAAAAGAAAAGAAAAGAAAAGAAAAGAAAAGAAAAGAAAAGAAAAGAAAAGAAAAGAAAAGAAAAGAAAAGAAAAGAAAAGAAAAGAAAAGAAAAGAAAAGAAAAGAAAAGAAAAGAAAAGAAAAGAAAAGAAAAGAAAAGAAAAGAAAAGAAAAGAAAAGAAAAGAAAAGAAAAGAAAAGAAAAGAAAAGAAAAGAAAAGAAAAGAAAAGAAAAGAAAAGAAAAGAAAAGAAAAGAAAAGAAAAGAAAAGAAAAGAAAAGAAAAGAAAAGAAAAGAAAAGAAAAGAAAAGAAAAGAAAAGAAAAGAAAAGAAAAGAAAAGAAAAGAAAAGAAAAGAAAAGAAAAGAAAAGAAAAGAAAAGAAAAGAAAAGAAAAGAAAAGAAAAGAAAAGAAAAGAAAAGAAAAGAAAAGAAAAGAAAAGAAAAGAAAAGAAAAGAAAAGAAAAGAAAAGAAAAGAAAAGAAAAGAAAAGAAAAGAAAAGAAAAGAAAAGAAAAGAAAAGAAAAGAAAAAGCAGCACATGAAATCCCAAGGGTTGTCATTCCTTAGCCTGAAAAATATCACTTCTTGATGAGAAAAAAGGTAGTCATAAGTTGCACATTGTTAGATGGTTCTTATGAATTTCTTGGCAGTCAGTCCAGAAAATCTATTTCTTCAATATTAATATATATAAAATCTTAGTTAGAACAACATAAATTAGGGAAGGAGAAAAAGCCAACAGAGCAATTCCAGATATCTGTTCTAGTGCTAGGCATAGTCTTCCAAACCCTAAAATGTGTGTGGGACTTAAGAACACCACTACACAACTGTCACTCTCTTCCTGAGATGTGGCTGCCCATTAATGAATAAATTAATTTTGTTTGTAAACTTCATCTCCTTTGGCAATACACAGGGCTGAAGGCACTTTTCTCAAGGCTTATCTCTAGTATAAATGAAGATGCATTCTTATTAAAATCTCAGCCCTGCTCATGGTTTTTCTCTGCTAAGTCTTATACTTCATGAATCATTGCTACTATTCTCAAATTGGTTTCCATGAGGACTCTCTTCTTTAATGTTTTTGTTCCTAATAGAATGGTCATATGTCAACTTCTGCTTTCTGGGGAAGGATTTTGCAAAAGTATTATGAAGACAGAAAATACCCCATGAGTTTCCAAAGTGAAGGTAGCAGAGTATTTATTATTATGCCAGGAGAGAAACAAAAGGGACATAAAAAGTGATTCACAAGGACAAAACAATCTGTTATTCAAGCAGAAGGAGGAAAATATGCCTTCCATGGACATATCATGCCATTTTTTTATTTCTACATTTCTTCTTTTCCACATTCTTTGGGTGGGACACCAATGAGGTAAATGCAGTACAGCAATTATTAGGTTCATCTGAAAGATGGTAATTAAATAAAACATGGAAGCGTAGCACACCAAGATGACATATGCTTGTAGAAATAGATGTAGCTGACCAGTCTTCATGGCAACTAGATTTTCTTATTTCTCTGTATTTCACCAACTTCTGCTTTCATTTCTTTTCTTCTTCCTTTATTCTTCCTTTTCAATTTTGCATTGCTTTCCGGGACCTTTAAACCAATATTATGCCCCACTGACAAATTTTCCTATAGGAATGTGATAGTCATCAAGAGAACAATATCATCTGGATGAAATAAGACTCCCAAAGGAGTCCCTTAAGAGCTAGAAAACCTATAAACTTCCAACTGAAATGTAACCCAACTTGTGATTTTGTCTTTTAAAATAAAATATTAGGGATGCTTTATAGATTTGAATCACTTCTCATTATGAGAAAGAAAAGATCACTGTCTTCTTAGGCTATCAGTATATATTTGTGAGGCAGCAGTGATTCTTCCAGCAAATTTCATATTCCCATTGAAATGTCTTCACTTTTTTTTTGAACAAAGCAAGAATTGCAGAATGGTACTGTAGATCATTCTGCAATGTGGATGAGATCTAAAAATAAAGTCTCACGGCAATTGTGCTAAAATAAGTATTGCTACTAGCTTGATGTAAATAGGAGGAGAACTATTTCCTAAAAATTACTTCTATTGTCTCTGGGCATAATCACCCAGGTGGAGAAATGGCACCTGCTCCTCTTTAAGTCATTTATTACTTCTCTGGGAAAAAAAATAAATCTGTAGAGAGTACATCCTTATCTGTAGAGAAGAGGTCAGTACTGCTCTATTCCTGTCTTTGGTATGCCTGCATGGCTCTATGGCTGATGCATGGACAATGATGCATTTAAGTCTGTTGCAATTAGCTGTTTCTTGCTCTGACACCAAACTTCTGGCATTAGACCTCTCTTTATCCTCCCGTGAAATGAGGGGAAAGATACTCACCTCTCTTGTAAAACTAGTGAGATTTACTGCTGAAAAGCACCTACCTACAAATTAGGCAGAATATTTAATAGCACATCTAACAAGAGCACAAACTCCACTGGCTTGTATATTCTCACTGGGAGACACACTCTTGTGACATACCCTCCTGTCTGAACTCGACTAAAAGTAGTCATTTTACCTGAGACTCCACTGACTGCCAGAGAATTTAAAATTTTACTTGGTTTCCAGGACATATCTTAATCCCTGAATTAGATACTGCCTGTGGGGTCAAATATAAATTCTACTTTGAGAATGTCATAAGACAAAAGGATGATAATCACAGAATCATAGAATGACTTTGGTGGGAGGGGCCCTTAAAGACCATACAGTTTCACTCCCTGCCATGGGCAGGAACACGTTCCACTATCCCAGGGTGCTCCAAGCCCTGTCCAACCCAGCCTTGGACACTTTCAAGGATCCAGGGACAGCCACAGTTTCTCTGGGATAATAACAGAAATTAGTTACACAGAGATGTTGGAAAAATTAGTATCTTTCTTTGTGAAGGGTCAATAGAAAAAGGTCCTTTATTGGCTCCAGTTTAGTGGATTTGTCCTTCACTGCCAGGACAAATGCATTAGGGCCAGCCAGCAATGCTGGGATTCCTCTTGCGCACTGTCAGGAGCAAAAAAATCTGGCAAAACCACATTATGCACAAGGAAAGAGGTGTCCTTGGCGCAAGAGTTCTACTAGGATCACTCCAACCATCTGGATGGCCCTTCAGCCGCCTCCTCCTGAGACTGTTTCTTCCTGATGAGCAGTGGAGTGACAGCATCCCTTGGGTGTTTAGTGACATCACCTGCAGTTATACAGTTTAGTTGCAGATGCTCCATCTTCTGTCTTCACCCTCTAGCCTTTACCTGTGTTTCATGTAACAGTGGAGGCAAAGTGCTTTGTAAGTTTATAATATTTTCATTTAGAATTTACATATAGGTGGAATATGACTGGGAACCTAATGAGCTACTTTGTAATTTGATGAAATGGTGTGACCTGCCAAGGGACTTAGCCCAAGGAGTTTTGTGTGCTAATCTGATGCTAAGCACAGGGAGGACTTCAGGGATATCATCTTCTCCTGGGTGTCTTGCCCACCATTGCACTACATGGCTCTAATTAACATTAATCATGCCAGAGAAATGGAAGACCAAAAGCTTCCTGGGGGACTACAGTGCTGAGAAT
This sequence comes from Hylia prasina, assembly GCA_013397195.1. Classification (NCBI taxonomy): domain Eukaryota; kingdom Metazoa; phylum Chordata; class Aves; order Passeriformes; family Sylviidae; genus Hylia; species Hylia prasina. The sequence goes on along the minus strand of VYXD01004928.1, from coordinate 129,004 downwards.
GAGAACCTGTGCTAGCCAACACTGTCACTGGGGAGTAATTAGGGTCCTCTGCAAATCCTAGTAGGAGTCTCACATCTCCAGTTACGTTCTGGCACATCTTGCTTAAACAGTGAGCACGAACTGACTGAGGACATCACTAGAGATGGATTAATCCTGAGAGTTAATAAAAAGGGGAGAGCTGCCAACACTTTGGACAGCATTTTTGGAGTGAGAATTAATCTCTCTTCCCTGTAACATTTTGACTAGGGTGAATACATCAGTACCATCCACATTATAAGTATTCTTCTTCATGATTCATGATGAATCAGAGGATGCAGCCGCCCTGAGTTCTGCTCAGGTACGGTGTGAAAGTGAAGTAGAAAGTGCCACCAAGTCATAATAATACACTTGGTTTGTAAAACCCATTTCATTCCCTATGTTTCAAAGCCTTGCCCATATTAATTAATTAAAACCTTGACACAGCTCTATGAGTTGGGCAAGGACTATTATCTCATTCTATCAGCCAGTGAACATGGAGACCCTGGAGGCCAGATTGAGACTGTCTGCTTTAGGCACTCAATTTATTCATTGCAACATCTAAAATAAAATAGGCGCTTGGCTCCAGCAGAATGATTCAGATCTCTTAGGGCAGGTGACTATGCAAACCATACAGGCAAGGCAGTGACAGATGCCTCTGAAGTAGCACCCAAGTGATGTTCACACATTTCTCCATCAACAGAATGGAGATCTGTAGGCCCTTCATAGGATGCTTTTATGTGGTCACATGCAGCCGCTCCAGGCATAAGCACTAGGAAGCATTATTCTCACAAGTGTGGCTGGGTAACTGCTTAATTCAAGGCTCAACAGTGGGCAAACCTGCTTATGTGGGAACCAAAAATATAAATTCCCCTAGGAAGGGGAAACACCTGGGTTGTGGATAAGTGGGAGGAAGCACAAGATATTAATGGTTAGAGCATTTATCCTGAAAATAGATACACAGACATCTAGCTGTCCAGAACAAGGGGGTCTGGCCCCAGCACTTCCCATTGCCCCAACTATTCCAGGAGACAGGTAAGGCTGGAGTGAAGCACTAAGGTCAACCACTCAACAACCAGCAGTGTGGGATGCAGAAACTCGTGAGATCAACCCAGTAAACGGAGAGGTCTTTTGCTTGTAAAGTTTCTACTGCAGAGCTCTGTCAGATAAATGGCATTCATTGAATTAGGCTGGGGAACAGGCCTTCCCTGGTGACCCAGACTTAGCTGCCACTTAGGAATGCCCAGGTGCTTCCACATTGCCGGATGGACATGTCTGGCATGTCTCCTGTATCCTGGTACCCAGTCCTCCACACTCTGCAGTTATTAGGCCATTAGGGAGCTATTTGTTCCATCTGAGAGGAAGGCTCGGCATGGCAAAGCTGACCTGTGTGCCGCAGGTTCTGTTCCAGGCACAGCCTGGACAAGCACCACACAGTTTTGTCTCTTTGCCTGGTGCAATATTGCAGTGAAGCCTCAAACCCCAATGTAACCCTCCAGTCACTCCTCAGAAGACACAGGAAGCACATGGCTGCAGAAAAAAGCAAAACTAAAAACCCCCAAAATTTTGGCATCTGTATTAGCAAACAAACAAACAAAGCTCAAACACAACCTCCCAAACCTACAAACCCAGAAATATCTAGAATTTTGCACCAGGTGTACAGGAAGATGTTGTCCAGTGGAGATTCTGCTAGCGGCTCTTATCTATGTTAATACAAACCAGCCTGCATCAAGAAGTTCAGAGACATAGACTGTCTTTCTGCTTTGGACAACATAAAGAATATGAACATGCTCCAAATTTCTCTTGCTGAAGTGTCCTCCTCTAGCTCTATATCACCTGAAAGTGGTGGGTTTGGTCAAATTGTGGCTTAATGAGGTGGGCCCTTTTCAACACCTTGGAAGACATTAGCAGCCTCTTACCCACTTGTGAATCACGATGCACTGTCAGTCCCTGAACACAACTGAAACCACAAGCTTAAGTTTATGTTTATGTTCCTCTTAGGCCTAAATCACACTCACCAGATTTACATGTAACACTCAGTTTCTCTGGGAGGTAGGATCCTCTTCAGATGAAACTGAGTGAACCATTCCCTGTGACTTAGACACATCTAGTTCATTCTCACAGGGACTTAAGTTGACTCATGAATGGTCTAAATCACATTCAATGACTTCTTCAAGCTATGCAGTACCTCAGGAACAGAGCTAAGAAAATGACTCATGAGTTCTGAACCTGGGCTTGAGCCTGATTTATTACCATTTTTACCTGCTAGGGGTTTCTTTGATCTCAGCAAGAATCTTCACTGATTAGCAGCAGAGAAGAGGAATTTGGGTTAATGCATGCTCTACCCACTCTTTAACATAAGAGTGGCTCCTATTAGCTCTTTAGCAGTTTGTCCTTTTCTGCAAGAACTTGCACAGCTGACTTGGCTAAACTTTTAATGGGTGCGCTTCTCATGTGGGAGGAAATGTTAAGCACTGCTTATTGTTACTAACACACCCAAATGCCATAACTCCATCCAGAGTTCTCAGGCTACACTACTATATCACAAATAAGATCTTCCTCACCGCCTAAAGTAATGTCATGATGCAGTGTAGGAGCCAAGGAATGCTGGGTTTGCAAAACAGACACATTGCTTCAGATTGCAATGAATTCATTTAGAAGGAGATCAGGCAGCAAACCATTAATTTCAGTGCAATATATTTTCCTGCTCTTCTTATTGACCGAGATGTTGTCTCAGTAGATCAAATCAATGAAATTATAGCAGTGCAGTGACAGCAGCCAATATCTGCCTAGTATCTTGGGGAGGCATCCCTTTATCAACTGCTTCCAGTTTTTGCCTGACACACCTCTACTGTTCTGTCTGTTCTGCTGGAAACAGGAAAGTTAAAGTTTTCCAGCATAAGTGGCTGAGCCAGAAGCTCCTGTGGGCCAAGCACAGGCACATGTACTGATTGCCCTGCGAGGAGTAAACTCAGCCCCACCATGCCAGAGGAGGTGTGCTGCTCTCCCTGGCTGCACTTCTGGAGGCCACGTGTAGGGTGTACACAACTCCACCCTCAGCTGAGGTGGGAAACTTGTTCAAAGTGGTTTTGAGGTTTTGTTAAGAAGCAAAACAGGAAATCTGCATGAATCTGGAGTTTGACTATTTTATTTTTTTAACTTGTTGCTCTCCAAGACTTCTTTTTTTAATAAAAATTAAATAAATATCTGGGTGACAAACTTTCTGCAACTGACTTCATCCCTAGTTTTCACTGGTGCAGATGTGATTTCAGGCAGCAAAGACACCCTGGAGCAGTCCAGGGATTTTTTTTTTCTTTCCTTTTTTTTTAGCAAACCTAGCGACTCAAAGGCTGTGTCAACTTACTTAAGTGCTCTTAATGCCAACTAATCATAGCTGGCGCAAAAAACAATGCTGACTATTGCTCCCTTTCCAGCCTACAGAGGAGGTGAGGAAATCCAGAGACATAGAGATGTAATGGCAAGGCTGTGCCATTTGGACAAATTCTCTATCCTCAGCTCAGCGGCTTGGGACTAGAAGAAGGACCACTGAATTCCCTCAAAAAATCCAGGAGGAGGACAACACCAGAGGGGTAAAAAGCACCAGAATAAGCCTTCCTGAGCCCACATGGTGACCCACATATCACTACCACTACCACTGCTGAGAGCATCTGGTGCCCCTGTCCCTTCCTTCCTCAACCTTCTCTCTGGTAACTATGAAAACCACAAGAGCTGATGTAATAATGTGGACTCTCCCCAGCCCTGAGAAAGCTATGGTGAAACCACCAAGTTTCCCTGTGAGATGGCCAATATTATTACTACTGACCTTGATGTAGGACCTAATCACAGTAAAAGTTCCATCAGCAGCACCACAAGCTACTGAGCTTTGTGGTGAATTGCTGATTCACATTCTGTGACACGCTTTGCTGAGCAAACTCTACAAGGGTATTTTCTGTTCTATGTAAGGCTGAGTTTGAGTCAGATTCTCTGAGGAGATAGTCTGTTGTCATTCACAAGCAACTGCACTAAGACAAGTGAGTTACTGACAGGTGAAACACAAATTGGCTGAGCTGTATTTTGCAGCTGGGATCCCAGCAAGCTCCTCACAGTTTTCTCACAGTTTATTTAAGCTGCCTATGTGTGCTGCATAAAGGCACCAGCAACGCTTTCACTACTGCTCCAGCATCACTCTGACGTCAGCACTTTGATTTGATTTTCTGTCACTGTTCTTACAGATTAAATTTCAACCAGTGACCCACAGCTTGATAGCTCATTAGCAAATCCCTTGGGGCCATCCAGTCCTACCCTTGCTTGACAGTTAACTCTGCATTGCACACACTCCTGAAGCCTCCCAAAGGCTGCGCTGCGCCATGAGAAAGCTCGGTCACTCAGGGCAGCTGCAAAAGCCTATGGGGATCTATGCCCAGGTGCATGTTTTCAATGACAAATCACTAATGATTCTTATTATGAGTCCTTGAGTCTTTTCAAGTCATTGAGGTTGTATAAAGACTCCTCCACGGTCAGTCAAAGCTTTCCTTTCCCACCCCTCCCCTCAGCCCTTGATCTACAAGGGAATTATTCTGACTTCCTTCTTGTTGAGACCTTAAAACAGGACATTCTTTCTCCTTTTGTTGTTCAACATCATTATTGCAATCAGGACTGAGCCCTTTTAAGTTTTCTCTTGCTGTGACACATGGATGTAACACTCCTGGAAGGCAGTGAGAATGGAGGAGTGGCCTCAGGAGGAGCGGTCTGGACGTCAGACCCCAGCTCTCACTTCTGTAGCTGAGTAGGACAGGATGCAGGTTGCTTGCTCTGAGTGCATCAGGATCCCTCTCACCGACAGATGCCTTAAGCTCAGATTTTCCTATGCCCAGCTTTGAGTTACACTGATCAGCAGATGTGTAGTGAAGGTGCAGCCATTTTTCTGTTTTACCTCCTCCATGCATCCAAATAAACCTCTTGCCTTGCACCTACATTATCAGTGCCAAGAAACAGTATTGTGCGCAGTCCAAGCTAAAGCAAACACTCTTCCTTCTAATTCTTCTTAAACTGCCACTTAAGTACCCAGGCTGGCACCAACAAAGTCTTAACAGACCCACTCCCTCTAAGCTAAGAAAATCTTATAAACATTGAACCAAGGCTGTTTTCAGCACCTGGCATGTTGAACACTGACAGAAAGATGCTGGCATGCCTGGATCCTGCTCTGGTGTGCCACTGAAGCTGTGGATGGAACTTTCCAGCCCCACACTGTCCTTTTGCCTCAGTAGATACTTCAGTCCTGAAGTCAAGCTCACTAATTTCAGTGGGGGAATGCTTGATTTATGCTGGGCCGAGATGAGAATCTGGCCGTGATTCTTTATCGCCTTTTAAAGCCAAGAGCCCAGCAGAGGCCAATTGTGTCTGACGTGAAGCAGCTGCACACCCAACATGGAATCTGCACAACTTCATAAACTAGCAGTGGTCTGAATAAAAACTTCAAACAAGACGTTCTGGCATTGGCCAGAGAGAGTGAAGATAAATAGCTGGGAGACGCCAAGTTGCGAAGGAAGAACTGCTGGACTATTGGACAGAGAGCAAAGTAAGAAGCAGAAATTAGGCAGGGTGCTGGGAGGCTTGTAACACTCCCAAAAAGCAAAAGGGTCACAGGATTTAATTTGATTAATTCGTCACTGGTCTAAAAGACTTCGTACTGAGCTGCAGGCAGTGCAATAAACATACAATCATTAAGAGAGGAAATAAAAGTTAGGTTGGGTGATAAATAGTCCTGCTTCCTCTCCCACTCCAGCTTCCCTCCTGTTTCTTCTCTCCTTGGTCAGTGCAGACACTGGAAGGAACACAGTAAATCAAGAAGTAGCCTTAAAACAACAACAACAATGACAAAACTCACCGTATTTAAACTGCCTTAGTCAAAACAATTTCAAGGAAATTTTTGCTTCACTTTCCCCATCAGCAGCATCCCTATACTGTGTCCCTTTATGGATACAGTATAGGCAGAAAGGAGCCTATACTGTAGGCTCCTAACAGTCATGCTAGCTTGGTCTCCTCTCCACAGGATTGACAGAAAACAGTGTAAAACAAGAAGGACATTTATTCCAAAGGGGTCAGATAACGCTTTTGGAAGTAGTTTCAGTAGTTTGGATTTGTTGTTTGGCTTGTTTTGTTTCCCAAACATTCAGGGTCCTAAACAGCTGTTTTGATGAATGTAACTGTATTTACAAATATGAGGGCTTTTTTAAAGCTCTGATGGTAACTTTTATGGACCAGATGGCACAAACACTCACCCTGTAATTGTACAGTGCTTGTCCCTCACCACGGGACACAGTGGGAGGGAACAAACCCCTAGTAAAATGGCTTGGAAAACTTCTGCAGCTGCTGGAAGCTATTGTAGGAGCCTGGGGTGTCTGAGAAAATGCCAGCAGAGTCAGAGCTGGGGAGAAGGAGGGTGGCCTTTACATCTGAAGTCTGAAGTTCTTACCTGGCTCTTCTCCCATCCACTTCAAGCACTGCCATGGGTCTAACGCTGCATTCACTGGGCATTGGTGAGTGTCAGAACTCACGGTTGCACTGTATGGCAGGAAACTGCTCTTATCCCCTTTACTCATTCAAACACTGAGGTTAACTGCAATTAGGAAATTTTTTTCTGCAGTTACATGAGAAAACTAAGATATGGAAGATGGGCCTGCAAATCCTAGACCACACATCAGTATGTCTCTGAATTTATGCACACAGTGCCACACAAAACACAGGTCCTGTTGAGTCAAATATTTGCTATTGAAGAAAGCCAGGTATTCATGTTGTTTTGCTGGATATCTATTCAACTTCCTGCATCACCTGATATTCACTTCTCCTCTCTTGTTCCAGTGTGTAAAGGTTCATCCACAAGTATATATGCAAGACCCAGCCAGAAAAAGGCATTTATTTATGTCTTTAAGCTGGTCACATGAGAGAATGTTTGTCACACATGATGTTCATAGAAACACAGAACCATTAAAACTAGAGAAGGCTACTAAGATCACCAAGTCCAATCTTTCTGCCAGCACTGACAAGCCCATCCCTAAATCAGCATTTTACATGTTTTTGGACACTTCCAGGGGCAATGACTCCACCACTTCTGTTCCAATTTTTAGCAGCATTTTCAATGAAGAAATTTTCCCTAATATCCAATCTAAACATCTTCTGGAGCAACTTGAGACCATTTCCTCTTCTCCTCTTGTTTGTTACCTGAGAGGAGAACGACCCCAACCTGGCTGTCCCCTCCTGTCAGGAGTGGTGCAGAGCCAGAAGGTCCCCCCTGAGCCTCCTTTGCTCCAGGCTGAGCCCCCACCCCCAATCTACCTCAGCCCTTCCTCATCAGACTTGTGCTCCAGACATTTCTCCAGATCTGTTGCCTTTCTCTGGACACTGTCCAGCACCTCAACAACCTTCTTGCTGTAAAGGACCCAAAACAGTGTGGTCCTACTGTTTCTGCTATCACTGAGATTCTGTGTTCACTGAAGAATAATGAATCAACATTGTGATTCCAGACCTACCTAAAATAATGAATTATTTGTGAAAAGTATTATTATATGAAAAATCAGCAAAGTTTAATTAATAAGGCAATTAGCTAACACTGTTTACCTACATCTGCCACATACATTTAGAATAAATATGCTTACCCACTACTGAGATACTGATCCCTTCTCAGTGTAAAACTGTGACTGATCAGGGCTAAAGCTGATACTGATTCCTTCAAGAGTAAAACCAGCACTGTACGTAACAAGTGAGGAGAAAAGGTCAAGTCAGAAATTCAAGTCAGACGAAATTCTGCTTGCAGCACGGCTGGAAGTTGAGGGGGGAAGACCTGGGAGGCCTGTAGGTAAGTTAAGCATTAATTTATAAAGCATGTTTGTCATACTAGCTATCCAGCATTCAGAGACTGATGATTACTGCTGTCTTAATAGCTCCATATGATTAACTTTATATTCCTGTAAGTATACTATGTGTGGTGTCTGTGCTGTATCTGATAAAACCAATGTACTTCCTAGCTGATCTTTGAGCCATGATACCCAACTCAAGTAAGGTAATCTTTGTTCATATAATCATTGTTTTAAAAAAAACAAGAGGCAGAAATAGTGTGACAGCAAGGTAGCACAGACCTTGTTTAGTCTCACTACAAATAAAAGCAGAAACATAGGCCTGCATATAGCAACTCTCAACCTCTGCTTCACCTCCAGCTACATCCTGGCCTGCAGTGATTGTAACTAGGACATAATCTGACAGGTTGTACATGCAAATTGCCATATTATCTATGCACCTTAAAAGATTAAACGTGCTTTTCCTCATTATCCCACCTAAGGAAAAAGATAAGAGACAAACAATCTTGCTTTTTTTTCTGTGGCACAAGCTATGACATTGAGACTGCTCATCAGCAATGGAAGTCTCTTCCCCAGCATCACAAAACAGGCAGACATGACAAGGAGACGTGGAGTTTGCCATGAGGGCCTCTTTGAAACAGCTCTACTCTCAGTCTCCCCAGCCCAGCTGCAGCACCAATCTGTGACCTCTCCCTGGGTCCCTTACCTGGGGCTTTAGTAACTCCTGGAAAGCAGATGAAAGGCTCAGTCATCCAGCTGTGCACAGTGCCTCAGATCACACAGTGCCAGAGGAACTGCAAGACTGTTCTGCTAGTGTGCTGAGGTGTACCTCTGACTGTGAGAAGGAAGGAGTCAACTGAGCCAATGCTTGGTGCACACAGCTTGACAGTTCAGTCTCGGATGTGCCCAAGTGTCTGTGACAAGGCAGGATCTGAAACACTTTCTGCTGTATTCTTGCCTGTAGGCCAGGCAAATGCCACTGGCGTAGTCTTCAGCTAAGTAGAAACATTGTTAAGTTTTGATTAATTATTCTTTCTAAATGCAGAATGGTTAGATGAAACAAGAAATTTAGCAAAAATAAGAATTTCAGAAAAAAGCATCAGGATGCAACAGATCATGGGGAGTGGGTGGAAAGAATTATTAACTTGTCATTATGGAAGAAACACCAGCATCTCCAGAACAATGGTGTGGAAACAGTCAGGTCACTGGGAAATTAGCCATATGCACTAACACTGTATATTTCACCCAAAGTGATCCCAAAAGATGTACACTGACTCAGAGCTCAAAAGGTTTCCACTAAAGAATTGCCAGTGGTAGTCCAGGTTGGTGCAGGACAAGAAATGGACTTTTTTTGCGACCAACCAAAGAAACTGGTGACACCCCCTCAGTGGGTCCATTCACTTTGGGCACATATTTCTACATCAAATCACAGAATCATGGAATAGTTTGATTGGAAAGGACCTTTAAAGGTCATCTATTTCCAAACCTGAGTTGAGCTGGGATACCTTCCATGAGCCCTAGTACTCAAGCCTTAACTCAGTCCATGATCAATTCCAAGAATGGGGCATCCATAATTTCTCTGGGCAACCTGTGCCAGGCACCTTTCTGGTGCTAGGACTACAATCAGCTTCTCCAAAAGGTAAGAAGGACAACTCTTCCCTTTATATCTTTCTAGATAGTAAAATCATACCTAGGCTTCAAGGTTGTACAACAGGACTGTTTTCTACTGTAAGCAGGACCACTACCTATCACCAAATTTCTCAGAAATGGCTAAGCGATGTCACAACACAGACAAAAACATAAATTAGCAACAATACAATAGTACCTGTGCCTTCACACCACATTGAAACAAATTGCAGTGCCTGAATCATGGAAGAACAGTAAAAGGTTCTGTCATCCCTCTCATCACAGATATATCCACTGAGTGTGGGTAGGTTTTGCTGCGTATTTTATCTCCAGAAGAATGCAATGAAGTCGCAAATGGCAGTACTGAGCACACCAAAATTTCAATGCAGTAGAGATAACACTGAAATTGTGATACAAATCTAATTTCAGTTTTCACCACAATATTCAGGATGTCTTCTCTTATCTCTGTTATTTATTATTTTTAACTTGTGAAAGATGACAACTACTGAAAGGAAAGAGCAATCAGGCTATCGAAGTTGCCTCCTGGGACAGACATATATATCCTCATAGGGCTTTTTTTTCTTTTGCCTTTTATTTTTCTGATTAGTCAATCCCTGTTTAACCTCCTCAGGGAAATGCAAGGTGAGTTAGGAGGAAGAAGGTGAAGGTTTTCACGGAAGAGAGCAATCCTCCCTCTGTGGGAACTGGTTAAATAGTTATGGCTAGACTCAAGTGCAGACCTCTGCTGGGAATCCCAGTGAAGGTCAAAGGCAGAGAGGAAAAAAAGCTGCACTGAGATCTTAGGCAGTCATAAGCAGACAGATGTTCCTAGGTTTTAATGTGCAGTCTCAGCTCCAGGCCCTTCTTGGCAGAGCTGTTCAGTTTTAGTATTTTTCCTTGTAGTGCAAGGTATGGCTCTGCTTATCTGGCTCTGCTTAGCTAACTGCTGATGATTTTTCCATCTAAATAGTAGAATGACAATGAAGAAATAAATTGATAATCTGAGAGGTGATGGATTAAGTCATAGGGAAAGCTATGGGGCTGTAATCATGAAGAGAAAAAAAAAATCCATTTAAAACAAGAACTAGTTTAGAAAGCTTAAACTGCAAATCTAATGGCACTCCCATGGCAAGTTCTAGCCCTCCATATTATACTTTTATTGTCATGGGGAATAAACTGAAGGAAAATAATGTGAAATTGACTTTTTCTTTACTAATTCTGTCTCCCAGTCACACTGGTGGGGATCACGCCCCTACTTTGGAAGCTAGTTTGAGTTCAACACTGTTGGGAATTTTGGCAGTTTGCTATGCCTTAGTGAAATATATGAAAATTACAGATTTAGCAAACATCTTCTGTTCAAAGAGCAAAAAGGTTAGAAATGCAAAGGCTGTTATCAAACTGTGAAAACTATGAATTTGCATTAAAACAAAACAAAACAAAACAAAACAACAACAACAACAACAAAAACACAAAAAAAACCGCAGAAAAACCCCACAAAAATAAACTTGTTAAACACTATGTGCCAGGACACAACTTCTTTAATAAAATAGCCACCACAGCACTTGGTGGAGAATACCTTTGTTCCTTGTCAGGCATGTTGCAACTCTGATGCTCAGAGACTTGCTTTAATCTCTTTTCCTATATTTTTGGATGTATCATTGTTTGATGTCACAACTAGTTAAATATAATATGATATCATGACTGGGAATGTTTTCACGGGGTAATCTGTCATTTCAAACTGCTTTTCCCTACTGTATTTCAGATTCTGGTCTTGGTGAAGGAATTGGAAATGTTTAGGTGGCTTAAGCATGAGCAGTCTTTGGAACTTGATCAGTTACAAGTCAGTAAAAAACTTTATAATCTTACATTGGCAAGTTATACAAATTCTCTACTTCTGTATTCTCAGTTAATTTTCTTTTAATTTTGAAGGCTATCAGCTACTTTTCTTTGAAGTCTATTTTAGCACATCAGAATCTCATTGACCACTGGTTGGTTCAGCAAAGCTCATCCCTTTCCAGAGCTAAGTGTGAAATCTGCTTTGTGATGAATATCTGATGGTGTAGAAGCACTGGGCTTGCTCCCAAGCTAAATTCATTTATAATGCACCAAAACACCTGCCTCTCTGTCATCACAAAAGCAGCTCCCTATTGTAAAGTACAATTCAGTCTCTCAGGCAAGACTCAGATTCCCTTTTTCCCCACTCTGCAGGAGAGGAGCAGATGTCCTTAGCAGCCAAAAGGAGGTTCCTCCTTCTTCATCTACCCAGACTTATTTCCAAGTCGTAAGACTTAAAACTCTTCAGAACCCATTGGTAAGGGTTTATTTCCATGACACTGGTCCCTTCCCACAGCCACTCAATGCTCAGGATAATTATTTTACATGACACCTGTGGACTGGAAGTGACAGATTTACATTAGGACTGTACCCAGGATCTCCAAATATGCAGCCCAGCCATCAACATGGTGGGCACCTCTGGATCAGCAGCAGAACACATTAATGGGACACTGGCACAGCTTCACACCTTCCCACCTGTCTGGTCCGTCCCATCAGCAAATGGGTTTTGGTCACTTTATGGGCCAGAGCAGAGACCCTCTGCTCTTCTCCCAAGGGCTGGACAGTGACTTTGATCATGTGATGTTAGACACTGATTAGAGGGATGACCACCTTGACAACAGGTATTACAATTGCTGCTGTTGCAGAATGAATGGTCACATATTAGGAAGAAGTGCAACAAGCCATGATGGATGAAGGCAGGACAAATATTTATAAAAGTGTTATGTAACAACTCGAAGACTTTTAAAACTTTGGTTTTAAGATGTGGCCAATTTTCTTGTTGATCTCCCCTAAATTTGGATGAAGAATGAGTCAGTTAAAAGCCAGGGAAGTTATTATCTTGTAAATGTATTTGCTGCAAATGGTGCAACCCTCTTTGTTCAGCATTGAAATTTAAGTGCGATAAATAGTAAAACAGAATAAAACAAAGCTTACCTGAAGAAGCTGAAGAATCGAAAGTACTTCTGTCCTTCCTATTTGTCTTGAAGGGCTGAATGTCCTTTTCCCTGTAAGTTCCAAAGCCTTCAAAGCTTCTTCTTTTATTCCCACTCGCATCATTGTCCCGCTTCTCACTTGAGGAATTTATTTCACCAAACATGTCCAGGGACTCTGACCTTCCATTACTCTCAGTATTACCAGAGTATCTCTTTGTGCAAGAGTCAATGGGATCACTGCTTGAGTCACTTTTATCTTTACTCTGTGACCACTGCTGGGCATCAGAAAGTGATAGCGTAGACAGCGTATCCACTTCAAAGTTATTCTTTGAGCCTTTGTGCCCGGTTTCACAATGCTGGTGCTTCTGCTTCTCCTTATGCTTGCTCTTCTCGTTGAGCAAGGACAGGTCTTTGTCTGAGCCACTCAGCCTCTCGTTGATGGCATGGCTGGAGAAGCCAGTGGACTTGCTAGCAAAGAGACCAGTCAGATCTTCGTGAGTCCCCAGGATCCGCTCATCCTTATGCTTGTGCTTATGTTTGTGTTTCCTTTTGTGAAGTCGGCCACTTGAAAGGCTTGTTCCTCCAACCTTCGGAGGAGCCAAAGAGGACTGCATGTCTCCAAGGCCCATTCCCACAGGGGTTTGTAGGTGCACTCCATGTTTTACTTTGTGTTTGGCAGTGGTGGACATCTTCATATGTGAGCTTGCATGGAATTGAGGTGGGGGCACGGTAGGTCTCATAAATGGGGAAGCCGCTCCAAGCGTGTGAGACAGGTACAAAGGAGCTGGATACTGACCATAGTAACCAAGATTCATCATAGGCATTGATGTGTAAGGCATTCCATAGGGTGCATAGTAACTCCCACTGGGAATAGGGTAACCGAACCCTTGTAAAAAAGGCACCTTTGTCATGGTGTCATTGGTTTTGGCAGGTCTACCACGCTTCTTCTTAGACTTCATATCAGAGGTCCTGCGAAGATAGAGCAATGGGTCATACTGGATGTATGGCACAGGATAGTAGTGATCAAAATTAATCCTGAAGATGCTGGGATATGGATTTTCATGATAAAATGTATAACTTCTATGGGAAATCCTGAACACTTGAAACTTATTGATGAGTTCCTCAAGGTCTGCCAGAAACTGGAGGTCATCTCTGTTCTGCAGGCTTTTCCTTTTCCTCTTGTGCTTTGGCTTTTTAATACTTTCGTGAGAGAGAAAGTTATCCACAATGAGATGTTTCTGCCGGTGACCATGCCTGTTCTTTGTGCTGGTGTCGGATGGGATAGCCTCTGGATTGTCCAGGGTGCAGAAATCAAAGGAGTATCTCCGGCGGGATTCTGAGCTTTTCTCGGCTTGGTCAGAGGTGCTGTTGTTGTCTGTACCTATCCCACTGTCGCTCGGTATGGTTTCCTCACTGTGAGACTCGCTCACTGGCGACAGTGTGACTTCTTTCAGAGAACCTATTTCACAGAGGTGAGAAGGTGAATTAGCCATTAGCCTGGGTGGAGACAGCTTCCAAGTTCCACTGTGCATTCCTTTCTGGGTTTTTGTAGGAAGAGCACTGATAGGTTGAAGATTTGGCATAGTTTTTAACTCTGAAAAATTAGTTTCAGTGCTTGCAGGGCTGAGGTTGCCGTTGATCCCCACTAATTGTGTTGAAAGTGGATGAATAGCTGCTGGTGACGATGCCACAAGTGACTGCAAGTTGGAAGGCACTGCTGGGTTTTCTGGCTGGCTGGAAACAGGCCTTGAGTGCTTGATGGCTGTCTTAGGTTCTTCTGGCTGAGGCTGCAGCTCTGCCCTTGGCTTTCTGCCCCGTTTTTTACCAATATAAATAGTCCCCCTCTTGCTGACATTGATCTGCTTCCCTAGTCTAGCATCAATGGTGGTTGGCCCAGCACTAGATGGTGGCTGGACTTTTGCTTTCAGAGCTATGCTGCTGGAGCAGGAGGACAAGATTTGATTGAGAATGTTCTTCCTCTTGAGGGTTTTCATTTTATTAATAGTCTTTATGGTTTTCTTATCCAAGACCCCAAGTTTCCCGACCTTTTTGTGAAATTTGAGTTCACTGATGGACTTGTCCTCTCCTGGAACCATCTGAGCAAATTTGGCCAGATTCCTTCTCCTCTTCCTTTTCTTTGTTCCTGGAAATTCACGATTGATTGGACTCACTGGGCTGGTGGAGGTCCCCTCATGAATGGTTTCAACAGTGAGCAAAGGCTGTTTCTTTGGTCGTCCTCTCTTTTTCTTGACAGGTGTGATCACAGTAAGACTGTCTGTATTGGTATACAGAGGGCTGGATGGTGTGATGGGATAGGCTGAAGGAGGCTCCACCATCAGCTTCTCAGATGTTGTCAGGGAGGTCTCCCGAAGAATAGATTTAGGTTTGCTGCAGGTCCACCGACGCTTAGCTGCATGTTTGGGGTGCTGGACGTCAGGCAGTTTGCCAGCTGTGGAAAGATTGGTGGGTAGGAGAGTGGATGTCACAGGTAGAGGTTTTCTGAGTCGGGCCGCACTGTTGGGGGATGCTTTGTCCATGAACACACCACTGTCAATAGCTACTAAGGGGGACTCATTTTCAATCACTTTCCCTGGCTTTGTGGCTCGAAGGTCTTTTTTACTCCCCTCTGGTTGAGAGCTGGTCCTGCTTGCCATATCACTGCTCAAAGCAAGCACGGAAGGCAGGCTTTTCTCCTGGATAGTTTTCTCTATGGAGGATTTAATGGATTGCCTCTTTTTCCTTTTGTGGCCAGATGCATCTGTTGTCTGAGACTTTATTGGAATAGTAATTCGTACGTGATTGGTGTCACTTTCACAAGTGCTGGCAGAAATGGGATTCTGCTTCGATGGTGATGTATCCAACATGCTGTCCATCGAGTAAGACTCCTTTTTCCCTTCCATGCTGTCATGGGATTTACTGTCAAATGCTTTCTGAGCACTCTTTACCCACTCCATGTCTGTGGTTTGGATGGTTTGGCTCATCAAGTCCTTTTTGCTAGACTTCTTCTTCATACTTCCAGTGGGCTGATCGAGGGCCTCCAGCTGCACGCCTCCCTCTTGATCTCCAAGAGGCAAAAGCCCATTGCACTCGGGGACACTGCTCAGCTGGGGGGCTGTGCTGATGCCACTGGGTGATGGGACTGCGCTGCAGATCGCCAGCTCTTTACTACTGACTGACAGCTGCCCCCACGTGCTGCTGCTGCAGGACTTCTTGGCCTGGGATTTGCTGTATGAAACTCCTGGCTCCAGAGCAGAGACCTTGGTGGCACTAATTGCTTCTCTACTAGGCTCTGTGTTGATGAAGCAACTCTGAGAAGCAGGTCCAGTGTCGGAGCTCGCTGACCAGTCAATGTGGTGCTGGTTGCTACTTTTCTGCTGGTGCTTTGATTTTAAGGTGTCACTGGTGAAGTCTTGTTGGAGGCCTGGATCGTAGTGCAGAGCAGCATGTTTTTGTGGCCTGTCATAAACCTGGAAGGGAGCAGAAAATAAACAGGAAAAAAAATTAGTTTAGCAGTCCAGTCATAACTACTGGTTGCAACTCTTTGTTTATGCAGTGAATAACAACAATGCCTTTGTAAGAGAAGTTAGGAACCTTTATAAAATCTTCCTATACTTGCATTTGGATTTCATGCGCAGTAAACCTGTTTGGTTTGGTTTCCCTACTCTAAAAACAGTGGAATATTTCTATAAATGTAAAATTGCTAAGGGAACATATTCTATTGATTTTTAATTTAAAACACAAGTGAAATATTCCCTTCCAATGGATGAATGATGAAACTCAGCCTCCTGGTGAGAATGCCTTTTTTCTGACAAATAATCGCTCACAGAACTTGAGGCTCAACAGCAGCAATTAAACTCATTATTGTAAACAAGAAAACTGAAAAACTATCTTGGAAGCTGTAACAAACAAGAGGAAAACCCATGGGTCCACCCCCCTATAAAGGCAGATTTTGCAAAGATTTACTTAAATTTCCACATGGAAGTCATCCCTGCATACTTAGACCTCAAAATCATATGCATAGCATCAAGTGTGTGAGGCGCACTTGGCAGGTTCAAGATTTGCATTACTCCCTTTCCATTTTAAAACTCTGCTATTTGCAATGTTGGTGAGAGATATTTTCAACATGATTTCTACTCTGACAGGAGCTCTTTAAGCCACAGAGGTTACAGCAAGGGCAGAATTATACTGAAGACTCTTACAGAGCAAAAGAAACTCTACTGTTTTTATCTTGGTGGGCCTCCAGCTAAAAAAAAAAAATGTTTACTACAGCTGTAACTTCTTCCTTTTAAAGCAAAAGTATCCATCTTTTCGTTCTTTACTTTCTTTGGTTGATCTGGGTTTTTTTGATTTTTTTTTTTTTTAATTTTGTAGTTTTAATTGCGTAAAGCTCTGGGTCAGACTGTACAACTGCTTTTGTACACCTAGTACTACAAGCAGTACTAGGTGTATGAACTACAAACACTTTTGTGAATGTCAAATAAATTATGAGACTTAAAATAAAAACGTAACCAAGGAAAGAAAAGTAGATAATAATTGTTGTATGTCTTCTGGTCCTGCAAACACCCGTCAAAACTTAGTTTCTATTGGTAGCCCATTAGATCTCCCTTTGGGGGCTTTGCAACAGAAAGTTTGGGGCAAGCAGGCAAAAGGGCATAAGAGGGTTCTGAGCTGGGAAATGAGGTATCCCTAGTTTTGAGCAACTTTAGAGAAGTTTGAAAAGGACTAGACAACCCTAAGCCCATGACACGTTATTTAGTGGCTGCTAAACATGCACATTATTGACAAATTGATGCTAAACTATCTTTCAAACCCATATAAATACAGACATGTGGCTTTCCCGGAACAGGCAATAACGATGAAGTTGTTCTGGTCCATTGTCTGAGCATCAGTCAGGGACTCTTAAATCCTGTGGATAGCTCAGCTGTCGTGCACATGGACCAGCTATGCTTAGGGAAAACAGAGATTCCAGGAATTGTGGAGAGAGACAACAAAAGCATGCAGCTATGGTGGAGCTGCAGATGTTGTGAGTGAGCGACACCCAGTTCCCTCAGCCTGCAAAAATAGCTGAAAGCATAAACAGTCCTGGGGGAATTAATCCTTCTCCTCCTGTTCCTCACAGTGGCCTCCCACAAATGAGCCCTGGAGTCCACAGAGGACACAACTCACACTGGTGCCCTCCTTAAGAAAATGGGGCCCCATCCCCGCCCATCTTGGAATGGGTCCAGGGAGGGGAAACCAGCAGCACCAACACTGGAGTTTTACAGTTTATTTTAATTATTTTAAACTGATCCCAAAGCTCCTGAGATGCATTCTGCCTGGGCCATTTGGGCTTCTCCTGCTGTCCAGCCACTAGGCTGGGTGTCCTGGCACAAAGAGATGGCCTGGCCATACCCTGGTGAAGTCTGGGGGAAGATGGCTGCGCTTCACTCCAGCATCACATAAAAATTCCAAGGTACCACAATTTATTGTGTGAAGAAGCCCTGGAAACTCTGGGCTGAAACCTCTCTCGGGCCCCAGCACCCACACTGAGGCAGGGCCAGGCTGTTTCCGAACAGATCCCAGCCTGCTAGCTGCAGCCAAACCAGCTTCTTACACCCATGTTACTTCCAAGTGCTGAGCCGCGAAACATTTCATTTAAATGACCTGAAACATTTCATTTGGAAGAGAAAAAAAGATAAAAATGAGAAGGAGGGTTACAGCAGGGAACAAAACCATCGTACTCTAGCAACACCCTAATCCCTTCATATCTATCACACACATGGAGATCCATGGTCTAGAAGGAGCAATAATCTCTGATCTGTATTTTAAGGCAGTTAATAAGGGCTCAGAATGGAGAGGCCAGCTATAGATCAGCGATGGATGCTGATATAGGGCTTGGCTCCTCCAGCCTCATTTCCTTGGCCTGTACATTATATAGTGATGATGTAACTCCCAACACATCCCTAATGATAGCCCTGTCATTGCTCCAACAGCACACGCTACCACCACATCAATCTTAAAATTCATGAGAAAGATATGCCTATGTCATCAAAGGTGCCAACTCTGGAGGCATTTAATCACACAGATAAGCACTCCAATTTCAACAGGCCTTCAAAAAATGACCGGTCTGTAAGATCAGGGGACTCCATTTCCTAAGCAGGATGTCAGAACTATATATCTGCCCAAGCACATTACAGTCTGCTGGGTTTCCTCATGTAACTTCTTCCAGCTTAACATTTATTGGCTCTACCTTGCCAGACACATCCATATCACCCAAAAATATTTCTTCTGCAGCGCAGTGACTAGAGACGATTTGGCTGCAGCAGGTTGGGTTTTAGTGGCTGCAAGGGATATGTGGGGACTGTTATCTAAAAGCACTACTAAATCAGTTGAAAGTAATGCAGCCAAGTGTATCTTATTCCCCATGTATTCACCTGGGCTGCTGTTTGGTCCCACTGATCCTGATGTTTAGACTTCAATTTTCCCTGCTGTGTGAGCACCATCCCAAAAAGCCAAGGAGGCCTAGCTCAGCTAAGCCAAGGCTCTGCTAAGCTGATAGAGATGTCAGTTGTCAGACCTGTCAGGATGGTGAGGGAATGTTAAGAAACCTATATGTTGATACCTTTCACCCAAATTCTTTACTTTATTTGTCAGCAAGTATGTAATATACTCCAGCTCTGTGGGGCTGTTGACTTGAATAGAGTTCCTAAGGCAGCCAGCTGAGACCAGCATCAAGAATAGTGGGCTTTTTTTTCATGAAAACAGAAGGATTTATCTTTATTTATTTTTTGTTTTATGAGACCCTAAAAATCTTCAAACTTCAGCACTGGCCTCTGCTTGTCATTTGCCCTTTTATTAAATGGGATTTGCTTCCACAGCCAGCTATTCTGCACTGAGAGTCTGCTCCTTCTTCTTTTGTAGAAGTGTAAATTAACTCACGTAATTTTACTACAATAATTGGTCAATACTCCTCTTCATATACAGTTCACTGGTTTTGGTAGGTTAAAATAATCTCAACTTGCCTTTAAAGAAAATAAAATACACATAAAGAAGATGACAGCTTTTGTAACAGCAAAAAGTTGAGCAACCTGATCCAGCACATGCTAAACCTTAGACTATAAGAATAAGATTAGAATCCTGTTATTAGCAGAGTAAGATTTGAATGATAAACTCATGAGTTTGAGCACTCAGCTTTGGCAGTGGTGGGCAGACCTGTAAGCAGGATAGATCCCATACACTGGTGATCACTGGTCATAGACAAAAGAAGTTTTATGCTCTTTGTTTATACCTGACCCTCCAGTCCTTTGCAACCCTGCACCTGCACATGTGATTACTCCCAAAACCAGTTTTATTCTCGTATGCAGCCCTTGCAGCTGAGGAGATGATACTATACCAGTCCCATGAGGGGCAGCACCTTACTCTGCAAGTACCCAGCAGCAGAATCCATCCCTCAGGGACTCTTTTAGGATGCTTCAATCTGGACATTCTTTCCCTTGACTGAGCTTCCATCCAAACCCATATGCTGCTTCCAATCCAAACACAAAAACTGGGAGGAGATAACTGCAACAAAATCAATGGCCTAGTAAAATAATAACAATGATTATAAAAAAATACAAATTTAAAAAAGCCCTTAAAAATACTATTTATGATAAAATATACATTTAGAGAAACCTAACAACTGAAAAAAAAAAATCTGAGTGTTTAAAGGAATGGTCCTCCCTGCTCAAAATACACCTTTTTGAGGAGGTAACACACATAAAGCTTGTCAAGAATCTGGCTTGCAAATCAAAGTTAATACTACAACGCCCCCTCTTTAAATCATTCACAGATCCATCTGTGTAATGGCTCCTCAAGTGTAATTCCCTATTAAGAGGCTTTATCTGGAGAGATAAGCAGCTGGTTCCCATGTCACTAATTGCTGTCTGCTGTGATTTTAAAACATCTGCACCATTGTGCTCTTCATTTTCATATTCTAATCACCCTGAAATTTGAAAAAGGTACATCATTGATTGTTTCTGTGGGTTAATTAGTACACAGTCTCCTTGTAGAGACAATTTAAAGGCAGTCAGAACCTCAATCAGCAAGTTTGTTTTAAAAATTAATAACATCAAGACTGTCTGGGGATTGGCATCCACAGTGACACATCAGTGTGCTCTGGGGATTTACCATCCTTTGTTATCTTCTTCACAGGCTGGAAACAAAATTTAAAAAAAAAAAAAAAGGAAAGGCTTTCCTAAATGCATAATGTCACTTAAAATCAGAGTATTGGGAAGTGCTTGCTTTTATCTCAGGGCCATCCCTGCCACTCCAGCAAGAACAAATCTCATCAAAACACCACATAAAACCTTTGTGTGTCTAGGAACTTGTAAGCCATTTTTGGTAGCACTTTTGGCACTTAGGAGCTGGCACCTCATTGGAAATCCATGGGGTGAAAGTGTGATATATCTGGGCACATGCTCTGCTTTGCCTCCAAGCTGGCAAGGTGCTGAATCCCCAGGTGTTGTCTCCTAGCCATGCAGAGGAGGGTAATAGCTCAGGCACAGCAGTGTGCTGTGGCAGAGATCCTTCATGAAGAGTGGGCCTTCCTTGTACCCAGACAGCTCAGAGGAAAGGCAGGCCTGAATTCATACCTGCTTAACTTTGGTATATACCCAAAAGTACTTCAAACAATCATTATAACAGAACTATGGTGTCAGCCTGAGATGTTCCAGGCTGAATGAATAAATCTGCAGGCACTAACTGAAAATGCAATGGGAACTTGCCTTCTGAAAAATCAATCTCTCCGTTCTCATCCTGAGTTCCTGAAAACTGGAGAATCTCCAAGTTATTTGTTCCCCTTGAAAAAGCTTTCTCTTTAGTTTCTGCTTCCTAGACTTGCATGAACACATGTTACTAGAGAAAAAAACCCTTTGAAAGAAGGAAAAAAAAAAAGAGATTTCTAGCTCCAAAACATGAATAAATAATCCTGGATCAGCTCATACTTTTGCTCAAAATTGAGCATTTCCCCTTGTGTCCCAATGGGATGGCTGTAAACTGCTCACTTGAAGGCTCTAATCAGAGCTACAGGTTGGAGATATTTCATGTCTTTTGGTAAGTGTACTGAGCTTTCCCAAGGTAGAATCACACTGTAAATAAAAGATGCCAAGTGGAGGAGACAGCAGACTCAGACGAATATAACTTTGGCCTGATGGCTTACAGGTTGAGCAGTCATGGACATGAGGTATGAGGAGCCTGTGATCAAGTTGAGTCAGTTCATAATTGCAAGTCTCTGAAATGGTCTTAGGAATTTCTTCAGGTTCTCTGTGACTCTAGCTATAGATGAGGGATACAAACCAGAAAATGACACTTGCTGAAAGTACAAACAGTGGTGTCTTCTGAGGAACTCCACTGAGTCTAGTTCAAAACTCATGTGGGGGCTTTAATTAAAAGTGAAACACCAATAGAAAACATCAGCATCACTGACATAAAATTCATTGCTATGGTTCCAAAATAGAGGATTTTCCAGAGTACTGTCTGCAAATTTATCACTGCCAGAGTTACTCCTTCTAAAGCTCCCTGGGTCACAAAGAGCACAAAGCCCAAACAACCATCGTGCTCACAGAAGTGTGGATCACAGAATCACAGAATGGTTTGGGTTAAAAGAGGCCTCAAAGATAATCTATTTCCAACCCCTGAACATTTATTTGATGTACAAAGAGAGGCAAGAATTTACGCAAAAATGCCCATGAGAGCACGACACAGCATGGGGTGGGAGTGGGTTTATTAAAAGCCAAGCAACACCTCTTTGTATCCATTCACCAAACAAAATATCCCAGACTGTGGAGTATGTTTGTATGATTGTGTCAATACAGAGAAGCTGAAGTTTATGCTTTGGCATCATGATTGCTTTGAGAATACCCTGTCTAAAGCACTTATCCAAGGAAAAGACAAATCAATGCAGAGATTACTGAACAGTCCAAAGATGCTCACATGGTTGTGAATTGTAATTTTTCATGTATTACCAGTAAAGCGTCTTGATTTTCTAAATAATTCAAAAATTCCAAAGTTACTCCAAATTCATTTTGCTACCAGCTTTAAACTGAATAATTTTCACACTGTTTCAATCTTCTGTTGCTTTTCAGACACTTCTATTTTCCACAGAGGGACTGAGGATTTTATTTCATCAAATTGCAAGAACATGTTGAACTTATAAAGGTAGGATTTGGCGTTGCAGGCTGATCTGCTCCTTACTGGTGGAATAGACCCCACCGCTGCACATGTTTTCTTTATCAAATGTTTAAACAACCCTGTTCTTTTTAGAGCTTTGTATTAAGCACTGAGTCTGGGAAAACTCTAAACAACATGATTCTTTCTGTCATCTCCAAGAAAGAACCCATCATCACGGACATAACAATGCAGTTTGAATATCATGTTTAACCATAACACTGTTTACCGCCTCAGGCAGCTTGGAGAGATCACCAGCTAAGGTGGACTACAGTGGGACCCATACAGATTTCCCCATTCAACTGTTGAGATAACCCTGGTTTAGTCCTTGTTTGGCCCCAAGCCAGTGCAAGGATTTTTAGGCAAATGTTGCCGACATTACATCCACAAAGCCGGGGCTTGCAGAGCAAGGCATCTTTGCTGAGCTGCGTGCTTTCATTTGTTCAAAACCCTTGCTAATGAACTTAACTGCAGAAGTGATATTAAGGCTTTATTATTCATGAATAAAACATACTTCCATCTCTTCAGGAATGGTTAATTCTGCAGAGCTCAACCTGCTCTCACCAGTGCACAACTATAACATAGCTTGTCCAAGTTTCTACCTCATCTTGGTCTTCCGCTTTCCTCTGTAATTTCAAGCTGAAGAGGGAAATGCACATTTATACAGTGGCTCAGCCAAAAATAAAACAGCAGAAGGATCCCAAGACAGACTGGGACCTGCAGAAATGGGAGCAGCAAGGGGTATTAATCTCTGAAAGACTTGTGGTGTCCTTTAGGATGTTAATGTTAGTGTTAATGTGTCTTCTGGATGTTAATCCCAGAATCATAGAATGACAGAATAGGGTGAGTTGGAAGGGACCCACAAGGATCTTAGAGTCCAGCTTCTGCCCCTGCACAGGACACCCCAACAACCCCCTCTGTGCCTGAGACCATTGTCAAAACTCATCTTGAGGTTCAGGTTTGGTGCTGTGCCCATTCTTTGGGCAGCCTGTTCCAGTTCCCAAGCACCCTCTGGGTGAAGAACCTTTTCCTGATATCCAAGCTAAACCTCCCCTGACTCAGCCTCAGGCCATTCCCTGGGGTCCTGTCCCTGTCACCACAGAACAGAGATCAGTGCCTGCCCCTCCTCTTCCCTTTAGGAGGACGCT
>VYXD01004928.1:71332-97983 GCA_013397195.1 Hylia prasina | reverse complement strand
TTTAATTTGGCATAGAGATCCTTGAAGTTTTTGGAAAACACATTTTGATTAAAATTGTGGTTTTATGTCTAAATACAACACTCCTATCTGAAGCAGAAAATTTTTCCTTCCTCACCATCAACTCATAATATCACAAAGTCTTAATATGAATTGGACTTCTCATTTTCTTTTCTTGAGTAAAACCATGGAGGAGCAAAGAAAACACTGGATACAGTTCAGTCTCTGGCCATTTCTTCACTGGTACTAGACAAGGAAATATTTTGAAAATTAACCCAAAGAAAAAGTTATGCACACAATTGAATTTAAACCCACACTTTTTTTGCAAGATGTCACAATTTGTAGTCTCTCTGAAAATACCACATTGTACAAACAAGCATTTGGAAACAGAACAAATCTGTTACCAGGATTCAAGCTGGTCGTGATGTTCAGATGACCGCAATTCTGTCTTCTTATTCAAACGTTTATTCGGTGTTTTGAGGTTTACTCATCAGTAAAATCTAGAGTTATGGATATTCTGTTAACCACAGGGTAGGACAGCTGACCACAGGAAGAATGTGACTCAAACATCTTCTTGCTGCCCACAGAGCAGCACCACCATGTCCCTCTGGGCACCCTTTCCTTCTGCTTCTCCTTAGGTTATTGCCCACAAGAGCATCTCTAACCTATTTGTGCTTCCAGAGAGGCCTCAACCCATCACCACACCTTAATGAGAAGTTCATTACTCAGTTCTCTAAGACGAATGCAGATGAGGGCTGTGAGATTAGAAAGGCTTTCCTCTGCTGAGATTAAATGTGGTTTGAAGTACTGTCTGCTGTAGACATGTTTTCTACTCTTAGTCCCACTTCCCCAGGATGACAGGCTCTGCAGAGGGCGAAAAAACAACTTGTCACTATGAAAAGTTCTAGGAAGAGCACAGTGCCTGATGTCAGACATCTGGCCATGGGGAGCAGGAGTCTCCCAACACATGTGGCCATGGGATTTTGACCACACTGATCCTGCAACCAAGTCTTGGCTCTTGCTTTGGCATCCTTTAGAGAACCAACATGACATCTTCCTTCTTTCCATCATCAATTTAACCTTCTTTCACTTCTTTCTATTTTACCAGGAAAAATTCTTAGGGCTGTGGTAGTCAATATGGTCTAACTGATCTAGGATTTTGGAGATCATTGTTGTGTTCTTGTATCGGCCTCTGACTCCAGCATTTCCTGGTCTTTGGTGAGTCTAGGGACAGTTTTCCTCAGTGTGATTACTGGGCAACACTGAACCACAAATTTGGCACACGCTTCTACTAGCAGTATATAAGCTATTATTTTAGTAAAGAAGACGTTTCAAAGTCTGTTCTCCCACTCTAGAGGAGGCCCTGGTGAAGTGAGGATATGTGCACAATTCTCTCAAAGGAAAACAGACTGGAAAACATTAAAAGAAAAAAACTTGGGATGAAACTCATTAAGTTTTGAGCATCTCAGCTCACCACCTCCTCCAAAGACCCTGTCTAACTGCTAAAAAAAAAAAA
This sequence comes from Hylia prasina, assembly GCA_013397195.1. Lineage (NCBI taxonomy): Eukaryota > Metazoa > Chordata > Aves > Passeriformes > Sylviidae > Hylia > Hylia prasina. The sequence continues at coordinate 96,470 of VYXD01004928.1, read as the reverse complement.
AAAAGAACACATTTCCCATGAAGTAAGGAGAGCAGGTCACCTAGTTTAAGCTCTAGTGATCTGATTTCCAGTCCTATTAGGGCACCAACTTCAGGACCCAGATGAGAAATCTCTCCCCCACGGGCAGGTGAGATAAGCAGTAGGCAAGATACAAAGTTTACCATAAGTATGTGCTACGCCAGCTTGTTTGTTGGGCAAGCAGCAAGAGCTAATGAAACGGTGCCTTTTTTTTTTGTTAGTGAACTGAAGAAAAGAGCTAAATTTTTTGCCTTCCAGCTGATTTATCCTGATAGTAAAGATTTAAAGTGTGGTGCATTCAGGAGAGCAAGGCTTAACACAGGTGTTAGCAAGGGAGCCTTGGAGGCATCAGAGCAGCACAAAATCCTTTCTGCAGCACACAGGAAGGGTCACAGGTGCTTGTTTAAATTTTCTGCCCACACTACAGTAATAAGAGCAGCAAACAAAGCCAGGCTGCTTTCTAACAATCCTGTCTCAGGAGCAGCTACAGTTTGGGGAATATTGCTGCAGAGCTTTGGTGTAACTCAAATGAAAACATGAAGGTTACTAGGGATACGGGGAGACTCATGTTGCAACCAAATAACCAACAGACACACACACCCACACACACAGCCCTCATTTACTCAAATCCCTGACAGTTGTTTATTGAGAAGTAGGTGTTGACAGTTCACTTGTCTTGGATGGATTTCTCCCAGAATAAATACCAGAGCTTTCAAAATGCCTGATCCCATTTTCTTGTAAAAGAAGTTTAGGAGAAAAAAAAAAAGAAAAGAAAGAAAAACCTTAAAAATCTCCCCCAAACACTATATACAGCATGGGTATCATTATTGCTGTGTGCTGTAGAGAGGCGACTCCATGTATGGAAAAAGACTGAGCTACAAAAGTGTTTTGGAAAATGAAGAGCTATTTTGCAATAGGCCATGACATATCCCTTGGAGAAAACTTGCCTAGATTCTGCAGATTGCTTTGCGGATGGAAAAGGGACAATGTCTGATTGCAATATACTCTCAGATAAAGTTGATTTTGGCTTGATCTAGAAATTTTCCCTCTCCAGGAGGCCAACACTGAACTCTGAAGGCATCTATCCTTCTTAAAGCTAATCTTTATATTCAAGTGCAGGTGCAATCAATAAAATCAGTGCGATCTCCATAGAAAAACAGAGCCCCTCTGAATGCCAAAAGGCTGAGCAAAATCCTTCTTCTCAGTCCCAGGTCTGTGGCATCAATATCTGAAGAGATGGCTGACTCTTCACAACACAGTTTGGAGAAAAGGGATCAAATGAAAGGAAGTTCACACTTAATATTAGAACCTGCTGACAGCAAAACATATTAATTTATAGGGCAGCCCACAAATGCAACAGGAAACCCACTTTTTGAACAGTTAAGATGTAGAAAAATTATTAGAGAATGGAGAAAGTGCTACAGAGAGCAATTGTGTAATGGTAGGAAGAGAGACATAAAGGTTATCTATCTACATCTTTCCCATTCTTCCCTCCCTTGTCTCAACAATATTCCCGGAGAATTTTATTTTAATCCCATTGCAGAATTTTACTGTATATGATAAAATATATACATATGTGTATAGTGGAAACAAGGCTACTCTGACACAGGTTTGAGAAATGTCTCATGATCAGAATAGCCAAAACCAAGCATGCTGAGCAAGAGTGATTTTTAGTAACTGCACTGAACTGCACTTCATTGAGTGTATGAGTACACATTTACAAAATCTCAAGCAGAGATAAGCACTTATAAGAGTCTCATTCCTGAACTTCCTTGTGTTAGAAATGTAGGCACGTTACTCTAGGATATTATGTATGTTTGTATAATCAAGCCTGTGGCAAGAATCAAAGATTAACAGAATGACAGACTGGTTTGGGCCGGAAGGGACATTAAAGCTCATCTATTTCCAATCCCCTGCCATTGGCAGAGACACCTTCCACTAGACCAGATTGCTCAGGGCCCTATCCAACCTGGCCTTGAACATTTTCAAGGATGGGAATAGAATGGGATGCGACTCTTCTCTCCTTAGTCTCTTATTTAACTTCAAGTGCTTTTAAAATCACACCTATCCATGTATAAATTTTTGGGATATGTGCACTGGCAAACCAATCTGAAGATACCTCTTTTGAAGGAACAATTAAAAACTTTCACAGGGTAAAATTTAATTTTGGGGTCTGAAACCACTTTGCAGGGATGTTGCTGTGTTTGCCACACTCCCTGACTCACCAGAGAAAGCAATCAAGCAAATAACCCATCTCACACACCTGGTTAAACAATCCTTACACACTTGCTATGTGCATTCTCCAGGGGACCTTTAGAGGCTGTTTGGCACACAGTGCAGCATGAGAAGATTTCAGTGGTGTGAAATAAAAAGGTTAGTGCCATGGCAAAAGTTCCGAACACAGAGAATACAGCTCAAGATGAATAAATAATTAAACAGTGTGCATTTAAAGCATGAACCATTAAAACAGCCTTTGTGAGGGGAAAAAAATAAAAACCAAAACAAAACCAAAATTGTAGGATGCAAATTAATCTTTCATAAGGCAAACCTTCAGATGGTTGCTTCTTCACAGGCACTTCACAGTGCTCTTTTTCCTTGTGAACCCAGCATTCATACAAAAAAGCGTTTTGACAATCCCACTAGGATGCTCATCCTCTGTGTTCAGAGGGAGATTTATAAAGATCACAAGGCAGGATTGTGAATAAAATGATCCCAGGGAGTAGCCTTTCTTCCAGCTATGGTAGGGCAGTCCTCTGGATCTATCTGAAATCAGAGAAGGAGCTCTTGCCTGTTAGCCAGCATGCGGCTTTCTTCTCACTGCCATAGTCCCCTCCCCACCTACTCTCATGTGCTTGCAATGCTTTAAACACTTAAAAGTTTAAAACAGTTGCACGTTAGCTATTACCCTCCCTGTCAAGGAAAAATGAAGGAATCTCCATTAAAAATTAGTGAACTGTTGCTCTCTGCCAGAGTGGATCTACTACTGGCAAGCCCTGTTTAAGTATTGATAAAGGAGCTTATTTAACCTACTGGAAAATCAAGCCCAAAGGATAAGGAAAAGTTTATTCAGAGAAAAGAAGATTTTGTGATTAAGACACTGGATAGGTATTTAGAAAAGCTCTTGTTTCCTCCTATTCTCTTGTACCCTTTTTGACTTTGAGTGGGGGACTTTATTGTTACCAGGCAAAACACCAGAAGAGATCATTTCCTACTCAGGCCTTTAGAAATCATATTAATAGGAGCTGGGCTCATTCCCTAGTCAAGATACCTGATACAGGAAAAGTCAGTGGTTGTCCCGAGGCATTTCAGCAGTTGGTAAGAGAGAAAAAGAGGCTTATGATGGTGATGATTAGGCCAATGTAAATCTAATTTGTGCTCTGGATGTCCATGGACCATAGCTGGGCTACAAGGATAAAATCTGTTCTCTGAAGAAGATAAAACTTTGCAGCATGTTGTCCCAAATTCTGTGGCTTTCTGTCCAAAAAGGACAGAAATAATAATCCTTGCCCTCTCTTGCTGCACACCTCTGTTTTTCCTTTAGCCTATAAGCACTGAGGAGCAAGACCTGTTTCTCATAGTGCCCACCACAACAGGGGTCAGGTTTAGTCCAGGCCTTTTCAGACTGAATACAGAAGAGGTACACACATTTAAGTCAATTAACTGCTTTAACCCCTTGCATCCGAGGACTAAAGGAAAGGGCAATAACATTATAAAAGTAGCTGAAGTAGTATCACTTATATGAGAAAATCAGTGTGAAGGAGGAATTGTGCATTACCGATCAAATTTTTATGCATGTGAACTTTTAAGTAACCACACCAGTTTACAGAACATTACAATAAGTATATATAATAAATGACTTTAAAGCCTGTTGTAAAAACATTACACGTAGCAAAGACAAGAATCTGAAAAGTGTCATGACTTGATGAGTTTTTGAGCATGGCCTCAATTCAGTCCAATTCTGCAAACAGATTAATGGTACAGGCTTTAATTACATGCTCACATACTGCTCTTTTCTTCAAGGCCTCAGCTTCACCAAGTGCCAGTGAGAAGTTTTAATTCCTGTAACTTTATAGCACATTAATCATGGGTGATGAGGCCATGAATCAGTTATGCAAGTCATCCCAAATACATACTGATGAAATCTGTAAGCCATCACCACCCACCACCCATATTCTGATTATCCACCTCTGTTGTAGATAAACTATTTTGGGATTGCTTTAAACAGTTCTAAGGACATTCAGAGTTTTTTGAGTAGCACAGGGATATCTGATCCACCACCTCCATAATATCATGTGGCTCTGTTTCCATGTGATCCTTTATTGAGGGTCTCAGTAATTAAAAATGTGATGGTCCAATATTGAATGCCTTCAAGTGCTGACCTAGGGCAACATTCTGCATGGAAAAAATTCCTACCATAATACCTTTAAACACACTTTATAAACACTTTGTAGTTGACCCTTTATGTGGTGTTACAAAACCCCTTTGTGATTAATTTAAAAAAGATAAGCTCTCACAGTGTAATATGGTTGGAAGAAATCTCCTTTGTACAAGGCACAGTGTTACTCATTGCAATGTGCAAATGATATGGTCAAGATCTGAAGTTTGGTTTGTTTGTTTGCTTGTTTGTTTTCTTTTTTTTGATGCTTGGTACTGGGTATAAGGATGTCTCTCTAGGAACAGTAGATGAAGTAGCTGAGAAGGCAAAGACAAGTAGCTTTACTGTATTTAATTTCTATTTATCATACAGAGACGTGCACAGGTTGTTCCAACTATTGGTGCTATCCTTTTTTGGTAGTGGCTTGAAATCTATCACTCACCAAGTCATAAATATTACATTTGGAGAAACCTTTCAAGCCATTCAAGTTCCCCTCTTGCAATAGGTACAATGGTCCCTACTGAATATTCACAAACATAAGTCAATTTTGTCATCAGAAGGGTCGTTTGCCTCCCAATGACCATGGAAATAATGCAACGGACCAGTAGGTCTTCACCACAACACATACATTATTTCCCGGTATGCTCCAATACATGGACACATAAATTGTACCTGCCTGTTTAGTTCACTGCCAAAGTAATCCCAGCCACAAGCATGTTGTCCAGTAAATGCCACAGCTGACCCAAAGTGTCAAACCAAAATTCCCTTCCTGTGCTTTAAAGTAAAATTCCAAAGTGCACCAGAGAGCCAACAGCTGATTTTCTTTCAAGAGTACTGATAGTTAAAATAATTTCCCCTCAAAATTTCTGTTGCTCTAGGATTTTAGAGGAGGAAATAAGAAACAATAGCTTTGAAGTAATTCATCCCAGAGAAAGAAATTTGATCAGGGTTCATATTTTACAGTGATTTACATCTTGTGCAACCCCATTACATTTAATGGGACTACTGAAGGTCTGTGTCAACAGGGAATGTGACTCTTCGGGGCTTAAGTGCTGTGATTCATGGACTGGGTTACAGTGGGAGTGGTTTTTAGGATAAGACTTTATCTCCTAGGACTAGTGATAGAGATTTTAGTTTTATTTAGAAGGGGGGAGGGTGCTTTGTCTTCTCTTTGTTTGCTTCTTTAGGAACATTCAAGGGGTTTAACCAGTTCATCGGATCCCCATATTTCACATCTTTTGTTGTCACACTTATTCTAATGGGAGTACCTGGACTCTTGGCATGCATAGTGTCATGTTTTTTGATGGCACAATTCTTTATTGTAGATCATATAGGATATAAAACATTCAGAAGGGAACAGTACTGCCTGAAAGTGGCAACTATAGACCATGGCCAAGAAAGGCAGTTTTTATAAACACCTTTGGTGTTACTCCCCCCCAACTTCTATTTGCTTTCTTCNTTTTTTTTTTTTCTTTTTTCTTTTTTTTTTTTTTTTTTTTTTTTAAATTTAATCCTACAAGGGCCTGAAATGAACATATGTGAACTTGTATTTCTTTCTTTCCTGTGAAGATTTATAATATTGAGTTACTACTGCAGATGAACCAGAGTTGCTACACAGCTTTTGACATTGTTGAAACAATAGACTGCATGCATAAATCCAAAACACTACTGAATGAAATAATTTTGGTGCCTTTTGCCATCTCCCAGGAGGGTTGTAATAGTATAATGAATATTTAACATTTCTCTTCTATTTTTATTAGAGTTTGTAGCACCTTATAAACCACAAAAAGCACTTACTGCTTTGTTCCATATATAAATTTCCTGTCTTGGAGTGTAAACTGCTAGACACCATTTAGAAATCATTCTTAAAATAGAAGAACACTCCAGCAATATTTCAGATTAAAAATATAAATAATTCTATGGCATATTTAGTAGCTGCATTTTCAAAGGAGGACTACAAGCACCTTTCTCACCTGAAATGCAGTGCAGAAGGCCCACTCCCACTCAAGAGTTTCCATAGGAAAGGAAGAAAAAATAAACCTATAAAGTCACTTGTTTTTCATGCAGAAACTAATGGGTATAGGAAACAAATTTAACTCCCCACCAGTGTATCTGTAGGGGCTGGTGGATTTACAATGGAATATTCCAAGGGAAAGTACTTTCAAGGCACGCTGGCACAGAAGCATTTTTTATTTGATACTACCCTGGCAGCTGCTGTGCCATGTCTTTTCTCTAGGTGCACACACTATGCAAGAGTGGGAAGAAATCTAATCTGGGAAAGTCTAAATTAAGGCTTGGCTACATTTTGTGCTTCGCCTAGGCTCTTAAACTTGTTTTTGACCAGCTATGACTATTGTCATGCAAAATCTTACTTCATAGAAGTTTATTTGCATTTTGAATTTGCAGGTTCTTGCCCAGAATAGGATTTGAAGGTTGGACTCAAGGATCTTGGGGTGTTTTTCGAACCTAAATGATTACGTGATATACAGACAAATAATACCTTTCTGGTGTACCACTACAGAAGGCTGTGGGTATCCCCTCAGACGCAGTACCTGAGCGCTGATTCACAGCAGAAGTCTGATACTACAGGCTTATGGAAAGACTGTTTTTTTCTTTTTCCCTAAACTGGACACTTGCTCATTAAAGTCAGGCAAAAGAACCCCCAAACCAAACAGAGTGGCTTGAAGCCTTGGTCAGTGCCTTCCCATTTCGAATAACTGCCTTTGATCATGTCACACCATTTATCCAACACCTCCCTAAATACATGCCAGAAGATCTTCAAGGCTCAGTTTGAATCTCCTGCTCTCTGACTGGATGTAGCACCAGAGCCTGCTGCCACTCTGCAGTTTGTTCCACTCGCCCTTTATTAATGGTTTCCCTTTCTCCCTATTGGTACCTCCCAATGTGGGCACAGAACTCCTGGCAGCTCTGTGACCTTTGCAGAGTGTGGAGGGGGAAGAGAGGAGATGAGAGTTTAGAAGCGGGGTTTGATCTACCCCACAAACACTGACCACACTGCGAAACAGACAGCTGCAAGAGGAGACAAAGAAGGTCTGAGAACGGAAACCAATATGTTCTGAAAGCTGGGAGCGGTTAAAGACGATGAAGAGCCACAGCAGCTGATGGGGAGGGAGCTGGAAGCAGGAGGAGGGAGCACTCTGTCACATGCTCTTGGCAGATTATCATTTTTCAATACTCACATTAAGAACAAGAAAACCACAAAGTTTCATAACTTGTCATTTAGCTAAAGTGTGAGGGGGAAGCGGGAGAAGAAAGAAAAAATAAATTTTTTTAAAAAAACACGAAGGTTAAAAGAGGAATAATGAAAACATCTCTGAACTACAGAGAATTGCAAGGTGACCTTCAGACAAAATCTGGGGTGAGAACCCAGCTCTTGCCTTCAGATGTCATTCATTTCCTAACTCATGCTTTGCAAAGGAAGTACAAAAGGAGCTTCTTGAGCTGTCTGCAGGAAGACGAACAGAACAAGGACTTTCTGTTTGTACTTCTGCATTCCTCTTTTTAAAATAATAACAGAGAATAGTATGATCTGAAGTGGCTGCCTGGGGAATTTTTGTCTTTCTGTTTTTAGTGCACATCTCTCTGCACTGACTGAAGGATCCATGCAAATAAGTGGAGGGTTTGCACTGAAGGGACTGCATGGGGAAAACAGCCAAATTGATTGCACACCCATCAGGTCACACACAAGCACTGCCAAGTGCCTGGAGTACACAATCCATAAAAGACAACAGCACATTGTGTTCCCTTTCACTGGTTTAACTTCTCTCTGTCATAAGCACATCTTTTAATAATTCCTTCTCTTTAAGATACAAATCTGATTTTCCACATAACCTTCACTTGCCCTTTTGTAATAGTTTTAGTTCCTAGATCTCAGGAACCTCGTAAGTGTTAAGATCTTTGGTGGTATTTAGTTGCGGAAATTGAGGTGCTCTTGGAAATCAGGAAAATGATGGAGTAGATCAAAAAATTCACTTCTAAATTACGAAAATGATGATGTTTGTGTCAACCTTTGTGTGAGGGGATAATGCTGAAATCTAATTCAGACATCCCAAATTCCAGTCCCTTCTTTTGAAAACTGCTGTCACTTTAAAATATGTACATATAATAAAATATAAACTGTCATGTCTCAGGCTATAAGCCAAACATTGAGCACAGACAGTGGATAAAAGCTATCCACTTTTTAGTGTTAGCTATAGCCAGTAACTGGAAACATGTAATAAGACAATTATAAGACCTTGACTGGTGCAACAGTTCCTATGATCTAATGTTCAACAAACCTCAAGAGTTAAAAATTAACAGCCCATTTACTCAGTATTAGTATCTAGGAAGCTTTCCTGAGTGAATGAAGGCCAGGTCTTATTGCATTCAAGTTTTCATTGTCGATAACACAAAAAGGTTTAGGTTCTCACATGCTTATAATAAACATTGACTTTCTGAATATGAGCCCATTAATTTAGTGGTGAAACAAAATTCTCTGACACTTCCCTAGCTCTGTCTCCCAGGTGTAGCAGAGGCCCTGGACATAAGGCAGTCAGCTGAGAACTTTGAGACAGTGTTAATCATCTCCAAGACCATGGAAAATGTTCTGTATCTCCTGAGCTGTCTCTGCAGTTCACAGACAGATGCACTATCATGGAATAAAAGCTTATTATTACCTCTTGGAAGAAGTTCCCCAGAGTGGGGACAGTGATGCTCCTGAGTCAGGGAAGCAGTGAGCAATGAGAGCATCTGAAGTGGTCAGGAAGTCTGAGTGCTGGTGCACATCTCCATGAGGATGTTGGTACCGCCAACATGTGCAGATGTGGATCTCAGGGACCTGGCAGTGTGAGGTTTGTGGTTGAACTCGATGATCTTAAGGGTCAACCTGAACAATCCAGTGATTCTATGATTCAAAGACAACTTCTTGAACTGCTTCCTGAATGTATTGATTTTTTCATATACTCAAGCCAGCTAATGGATCTCATCAACTTTTTTCCAATTTTCCCCTTTGTTGGAGGAAGGGTGCAATCTCAGTGGCTAGAAATATGAATGACCCCAGTTTATAAACAAAGAAAAAAACAAAAACTCAAGACTTTTCCAGGAAAAAACACCAAAAAAACCCAAACAACCTTTACATTTTAGCATTTTCAGTTATAAAGAGATGTCTGCACTGCCCACAGTCTATCAGACCAGTGAGCTCTGGCAATGCCTCTTCACAACAAAGTTTTCACAGGTCATCCTAAGAGCTGTAGCTGTTTATTTCCTGCTGAGTGGACTCTCTAGGCATTCTGTGTACCTGTGGTGCCAGTGAAGCTCCTGTTGGCATCAGCAGGAGTGTGTCATGCAAGAGAGAAAACTGCACTAACAGGGTCTCTTCTTAATGGCACAGTGAATTTTTACAAGTTGAAAGCAAACATGAGTGCCAGAAGGGCAAAGTTTCCTCTGCATCCCTGGCTGAGGTCCGTGTACAGCAAATTTCCCCCAGGCAGCCTTCACACAGAAAACCCCTCACCACAATGCCTGTGCCTCCGAGGGAAGCAGCAGGTTAACACTCACTCCAACCACCTTATTAACATGGCACCCTGGGAGTGCTGCTGCAGCAGGCAGAAAACTCACCATGGGCTGAGGCAAGGCACATACCACTATGTCAGAAATAGCTGGATGTGGCTAGAGTGTCACGTACCCCATAATTGGAAGGGGTCGGATTTCTCTGCGTCGCGGGAATGGCTAAACAGCCTATGGTATCCTGGGAACCTACAAACTGCATGGGTGAGGAATCAAAAAAGAGCTGCCTGATAATGACAGTCCCGATCCTTCCCGTGCCATCTGGTTGCACCATCCCTGCTCTCCACATCAGGTGGTGCATGCACAGTGATAGAGACAGCATGTTGCTGTCTTTGGGTGGTGCAGAGACCCAATCCGGGCACAGCGTCTGCAGCTGCACATGTCCACACAGGCCCTGTGCTTCACAGAGCTTCTGAAACACAGATTAATCCAAACCACCGAGATATGCCAGGATCACTCTGCCATTGCTTTGGTGGACAGTAGCAGCTGGTGGACACCTGAGAGTAACTATCCAGGAAGAAAACAGACCAGGAAAACAGATCTGATTGGTAACAGAGACAACTGGCAGGGACCAAGACTTGCTGTATGGTCATACCTGACTTCGCTGCAATTATATGAAGAGTGATAAAATCCCTCTGTCTCAGGAATCCTCTGTCTACTCAATGATGCACTGCAAATCTTCCTAGCTAATATGTGATCCAAGATTAGCCAACACCAAAAGCTGAAGCCTTCTTGCATTGCAGACATGGCTGGAGTATCTAGGACACATCTCCTCCCTGTGTTCTGCATAAAGAGAACAGACTTCCCTGTGCTGTGGAGCCTGCCAGAGTCACTCCCTCCTTCCCTTGATAAGGGAGGGTGTTTAGGATGGTTAAGCCCCTATGCTGAACACTGCAGTTGCTCTCCTCAGATGTGGGCTGAGCATAGCTCCAAGCAGCTCAGAGCACACCTCCAGCGTGATGACAGGTTCGTCATCCTGAGTGACAGGGCTACACTTGAGGAATTTGGATACACTACACAGGAATCCTCTATTAGAGGGATATACAGGAGGCACAGGTCTAAACCAAGTAACACCAAGTGATGAAGTGAATTTGGAGTGGTGCCAGGAAGGCTACAGGACAGGAAGAAATGAAAGATGAAAGTGTTTTTAACACTGTCTCCACATGCTCAACAAGGATTTTCCCAAGAGTCTTTGCTTTAAAAATGCTGTGATATACAGCATTCCTTACAGAGCTTCCCTTTATCATCTGATGAACAGAAAGAACCAAATTTCTGTGGCAGTTGGATTAATCCCTTCTAAATGACTCATTTCTGCTCTTATTCATAAGATGTAAAGCATGGTGATTCCACTAAAATCTGTGAGACTGCTGGGACTTCTTACCAGAGAAACAACACCATTTGGCCCACCCTTACTTACATCTGTGCCCCCGAAGAAATGAGAGGGATGTTCTTAGGTCCTCCTTTCAAAACACAGAATACTTCAGCCACATGGGAATACGACTCACCCAGCAACTGACTCATAAATGATGCAAGGCAGTACTGCCACAAAACAGGCCTCTGCCCTATATATTAAGGACTGCTGTTCCACAACTCCTAGGTGTCCCACAGAGAGACATGTCTTTCCTCGGGCATCTGAAAATGAGATGCTGGGATGTGAACAAATCACCCTAGGCTTCCTTGACAGTCAATGAGGAAGAACAGATACCCCAGAGGACAATTTGCAAAACACTCAAGCAGACATTCAAGACGGGTCAAATGGATTTCTCCCTGGATATACCTATTTGTTACTGTTGACTAAAATGGGAGCCCAGGGTGACCAGTTCAAACTTAGGCATCTAACTTCAGACATCTAAAGCTGCAAAAAATGAATCACACATGTAGAGGCACTAGTAGATCATCTACCTTTTATATGTCAAAGAGTTTTAATTTTTACCCAGCTCCTCTTTTGTTAAGCCTCATAATTTTTGTCTAAAACATTTCCTCTAGAGAGGCCTTCAATCTTAAACACATAAAAAGATGAAGGATTCTTCACTTCCACTGGCCCCTCTTTTAGCAATTAACCATTATCACTGGAAAATACACTACTGGTCTCAATTTGCTCTTGGTTAATATTTTGTTTCCCTTTGCTATTTTGAAGAGATTGCTGTATTTCCTCTCTGGACATGCAGATGCAGTTTCAGATTGCCAAGTCTGAAGGCCAAGTGGTACAGCCTTTTTTCCTTTCAAAATTTAAGACCTTTGCACAAACTTCCACACACCTAGCAGAAGCATTGCTTCATTTATGCTTAACTAGAACATGCTTTACTAAGACCAATGTCTTTTCATGCCACCACTTCCCAGGGACCTGAGAGAATGCTGCAAAAATTAATAAATTATTGTCCCATCATCTTTTAAAATAAATATTGCCACAAACCTTCAGAACCAGAGAAACTAGAGGACAGAGAAGGCAAGTAACTGACTCAGGTCTGGAGAGTAGGTGGGAGCAGATGTCCTCTTACCTGAATTATAACAATGTCTTTCAAGCACTGGATTTCAATTAACACTTTGACACCTCTAGTCACACTTTGTTTCTCCTCTACTGCAAGAGGACATGAATGTATTGGAGAAATTTTATCTTTAGTGCTTGATTGCCAGTATCTGAGAAGCACCTTTTTATTCTCTTTGTATTACCTCCAAAAGAAAAGGTATATGACGTGGGCTTCATGGCATGACATTATATATTTTAACATAAATTACAATATATATTGCCAACAAGTTTCAATCATCATCTTAAATGGTTTTGGATAGAGTTTACTTAAATTTCTCTCTGGATCACTACCCACACCACATCTCAAACAAATCTCTGCATTTGGAGATAGAAACTGGACATTGAGGAGGGTGGTTGTGCAAATCCCTAAAAAAAATAAAAATAAAAGAAGAAAAAAACAGGAAAAAAAAAAGGGGGAGTTGTGTAAACATGCTAGAAATAGCCATTTGGCACAAATGTTAATTCTCTTTATTCAATCGCCATTGTTTATACTATCATGGATGAGATGGATGAGGAGCCTATTGGACATTGCACTGCACAATAACAGAAAGGATAGTCCAGATTTTTATTTTCATGAGCTTCGTCTAACACAGCCCAAGTGAAAAAATATCATTGAAAACATTTCCATATAAAAAGCCCCCACAGCTATATATAGATGCAAGATAAAGCTAATCATATCATGATGATAATGTTTCTATGATCAGCTTCCAAATACACCTAGTAACAACAACATTCCTGCCAATTTTAAGCTATTTCATAATGGACATGAACAGGAGACATCCCAAAGTATAAACATCTCTCCTCATCATCAGTTCTGCTGCCTCTGCTTTACAGATCTTTCTTCAACTCATATTTATTGCAATGTGTATGCACTGTTTTTTCCTGCTTCAAACAGAATATTCCTCCTGAAGAACTTGGCCTTTAACAGATTTTGTTACCACTGTGCCTGTCTAGAGCAAACTATTCTGTTATAAAAGGTCCCCACCCATCATTTGAATAATACATTGATCTAAGAACTCTGATCAGAGTCATATTCTACCAAATACTGCTACCACTACTACTTGTAATTGCATTATCATCATCATCATCATCATTACTATTAGTATTAGTATTGCATTTTTTCTTATATGAACATTAGCACATTTAGCTTTTAAGGAACTGGCTTAAATGGATGATGAAGTTGTTAAACACCTGCAAGCAGAGTTGGAATCTCACTTGGGTTTGCTTTTATAACAATCAAAAGCTAGAGCCTGACCCCCAAACTCACTGAAAATATTTTATCCAAACAGTCCAACCAAAGCATAGATTTAGAAATGTCATACATACTTTCCCAGAGTATTTAGTGCTTTAGAAGGTGATAATAAAAGTACTAGTTTTATTATTCCACAGTTTCAGCAGATGGTCTGAACCATTAAGAGTCAATTTGAGCCTATTAAAAATGTCATCTATTCTATTTCCACACAATATCGCAGCGGTTCAACCTCATTACTTATCTGTCACTATAAAGAGCAGATAAACCTTCATCTATCACATCCAATGAGTTTTTGCCCAGAATTCTGGATCTTTCTTTCTTTTTTTCCTTTGTTAAATTATTCTCTCCTCTCAGTTCCACAACAGTGTGGGCATCCATTCCCTATTCCCCCTCAAAAAAANTCTGTATCTATATCTATATCTATATCTATATCTATATCTATATCTATATCTATATCTATATCTATATCTATATCTATATCTATATCTATCTATCTATCTACCTATCTATCTATCCACCTGTTAGAATAATACTTGGTCTTCCTGTAGCACATTTTCCAAAGAATCTCAAAGGACATCACAAAGTACAAATGTATCTTTACAACCATTTAAATGAGACATCTGAGGTATGGGGTCATTTATCTCCACAATTTAAAAAAAAATAAATTGTGGTTCTTGAAGGTAAATAAAAAATGCAGTGCTGACACAGCACAAACTTCTGTTTTGAAATCATATAGACTCCCAGAATTTCCAGAAGTACTGTCTGCTCTTTTTTATTCCAGTTGTTGCTCTGGTTCCTTAAATCAATAATTTAAAAAAAATATCTCCCAAATACTTATATCTCATTTGTGTCTTGGTTTAAAGCTAGTTTTCCTTGGAAAATATGAATTATATTTCTGCAATTCCTGACAGAGTAAAACTTTAGAACACATATTTTATTTTATTCAAGGAGTGAGTGGTGCTTTACACTGCATATTGATAAAGCAAAGTCATTGGTAACTTATTCTCAAATTTCTGAAAAAGCAGCCTGATCCTGTTTTGAAGATTAAGATCCATATTAAACACTCATCTCTCTCTCTTACATCCTTTATAAAATTAGCCACAAGCTAAGTAATTGCGATTTGAAGGATTTAAAACTTCCAGGGATATGCAGAGACATTCATTTTCTCAATTATGTTTATACTATGCTTAATTATGGCCAACTTGTTGAAAAAAAGGATCATTGACAGCCATGACTGCCATATTTATTCATGTTTATGGATACATGAGAAACAATCACTTAAGGTACAGCAATCCAGTATGTTACCTTGTGTCTACAGCTGTGATATATTTTATTGTGTGAATTGAGAGGGGGGAAAGGAAAAATTTTACTGCCACAACTCAATCACATTAGGAGAAAAAAATGTGTGATGCATATCATCTATCTATTTTTACATGACAACATAGAAAGAGACACTTCAAAAAAAAATGTGATGCTTTGAGTTCATTAAAGAGATATATTTTCTGATATGTAATACAACTGACACTTTAGGGGAATATGACTTTTTTCCCATCACAGAAAATATCTGAAACATGAGAAGCATCAATCAATACCTGCAGTTCCTTGAAAGGCAGCACTAAACAAGAGAAAAGATTGCTTCCTTTTTCTGATGTGTTCTGCTATGAATGTCCACACTGAAGGTATGTGTTCCAGCCAAAGCAATTAAAGATTAAGCTTATTTTACAGAAAGGCGGGAACCCATGAAACTGAGCAGTGTATGGTGGCTTCATTATAAAGAAGAAGTCTGAGCACCAATTGCAGGGGAAAAAATAAATCCAAAGCCTTTTTCTGCACTCCTTATACTTCCACCAAGGAAGTTGTTGAACCTTTTTCCTACGGTTTTTCATGGACTACATGGGAGAAAAAGCCTTCATCAGGTAGAAACCTGTAGCAAAATTGTCCATCTATGGTGCTCTGTGGCTCTTCTCATCTCTGAGTCGCCTGGGTGGGAACTGATTTTGGACAGGATCACTTGAGCCACTCCCTAAGGCTGTGGTTTCAGCTAGTCCCATCATCAGCATCCTTGATACACTATGGCTGGGCTATGCCATATACTGGAAGAGGTGTCTCCCAAGTTGACAGCTGCTCCTACTGCTTGCAAGATCTTGAGAGCTGTAAATGTTTAACTAATATTTACTCTATTTCAGCTTATGGGCTGGATTTTGTCTTTTGTAGCCAGCTGGAGGGGCACTTTTCCAGTGGAAATCACAGGAGAAATTTGGTCTGGCTTGGCCAGAATTCCGCCTATGATCCCCTGAGGAGAAGACGTTGCCATGGCAGCTTTGCTGTTCCTTCAACTGGTGCCATAGCTGCTGTTGCCACATTAAGCCAGCTCTGCTGGTCTGTGAAGGTGAGCTGCCTCTCTGGGTAATTACAAATGTACCTGCGTCCCCATGTGCTTCTGCTTGCTTGTCCCTCCATCTGCCTAATATACACAAATATTTTGTTATCCTTTCTGCAGGAGGTGACCTACCACAGCTGTCATGCTGTTCATCTCTCCAGGTTTTTGCAGCCAGCTCTGTCATGTAATGGGCTGCAGCTTTTGCTGAGGGACTCAAGGTGGTCCATTAAGGCCCTTACCAGCAACGGGAGAGTGATGTCAATTAATTTCAGTTCTGAGCTCTGCAGAGTCATTCACCCTCTCCTAGGCTGTTTTGTGCTTTTTCTTGTGCCTGTGACATACGAAGGTGCTCCAAAAAAAAAATAGCTGATGAAAAGCTGCACTGCTCAGGACAGATGCAGCCTGAGCATGAAATCTCAGCCTTTCATTTGGAGAACTGAGCAAGATTGTCTCCTTTGCAAAGGCAGGGCTGACCCTTGCAAACATCACCTCTTACACAAGGCTGGACTGCACAGATGAGCCAGAGTTGAAGCTCTTTGTCTCCCAAATCCACATCTCACACCTCACTGGAGAAAGCCCTAAGGCCACTGATGACTCTAAGCAGCAGACATTCACCCGTCTAGCCCACTGAAACTGTGCCAGATTAAATCAAAGGGATTGTAAGCATTTAAACAGGAATTACTCCTGCTCAACCAGCTAAAAACGTCCTTTATTAGGCAACAGCCTCACCCACACCGCTCTGCTTGAGCTGTAAACAAAGCATATCAAGCTGGAGGCTGCACACTGGAGGCAGAAGCCTGCTCAAGGTAACAGCCCGCTCAGAAGAAGAAAGGAAGAAGTGTGCTTTATTGCACACGGATTCTGCACTTCTGGAAATGATACAGCTACTGTACCCATATCACAGGGCAGGTCTGAGAAATGAACACATGATTAAGAGCTTTGAGAGGTCTGCCCTAAGAAGAGACACAGCAGTGTTGCTGTGATTTAATTCATGCATGCATGCACTTCAACCCAGACTAATTCCCCAGGGTTAAAATGAAATCGAGTTTAAATCTAACAAGGGTAGAAACTCGTAACCAATTCCTGTGCTTCTCAAAGAGAATATCAAATGACATGAAATCCTTAATTGCCCTGAATGAGACACAGACATCTGAAATGGAGTAACATGGCTCCTTACCTAAAAAAAAACCAACCAAAACCCCTTTAAATTAATTATTTACCTTCCTTCTATCAGCCATAGAAAATGAAACTTCTTCAGGCATAAAAGTAGACTAAGCACTACTGAAACCAAGTGCAGATTTAAGCACCTACTTTAAAAGGACAAGCTGTTTGCACAACTGATATGATATTACGAAACTTTAGACATTTCTTTCACAACTGAAAAGGAACTGAATGCATTAGACAGGCCTGTTTCACATCTGAAGCCACAAAGGCTCCCAAGACTGTATGCCTCTGGATTTTTCTCTGAACTCCATTGTTTGTGGTTAAAACACCAAAAGGGTCTGACCCATTTTAAAAGAAGGAAATTATATTTCTTAGTCTGCAAATGATACTCACTGCTAGCAGAAAAACAGCTGAAGCTTAATCCTCCTGAAGAAAGGAAATGTCCAGGTCAAAGTCATAGCACATAATCCCCCCCAGAAAGTAGGTGAAAAAATAAAATACACCAGGTCCAGGCTGGTCATACAGAACTGCATGACATTGGCAAAGTTTACAAATCACTCTGTCAAACATGGCTGATTTTCATCTAACAGTGTAGTGATGTTTTTGGTGGAAGGTTAGCATTACTTTCTTGCTAGAGCAGAATCGTACCTTTATTCTGAAATATCACTTCATGGTGAGAAGTGTTGCACAAAGTGATGAAAAACAATAATCTGTCTTCAAAGTCCTTTTGAAAGGTCTAGCCCATTCCAGTTCCTCTGGGCAAAGGAGGACAAAGTGAAGTGGAATTGTTTCCATTTCACAGATGGGAGAGATGAGGCAACAAAGAAAAGGATTAAATTGGGGGAGGGTTGGTGTGATGCTGTTTTGGGATGTTCAGATTGCAGTCTCAGGCAAACATCTTTTTACATTTACATTCGACTACAGGGTAAACATTTCTGTGCTTTTCACCAATGAAGTATATGAGATCACTACATCTGCAACTCATTGTGCAGCCTGAGTGAACCAATTGGCCTGAACATCAGTGAAATAAGCCCACAACTTTGGATGAATCTCTGGCCTCTTGCCAAGCATGCAGAGATCTTGTTTCTTAGAATAATTACTGAATTAAACTCTTTGCAGGGAGAAGAGGAAATAGCAGGAGCCAATTTTTTTGCCAAGCTTAGCACAAGAGCTCAGGACATCCTGGGTTTCTTGCCTGCTCAGATCACTGAGTTTCCTCTATGTTCCAGCAAATCCCAGTGTAAATGGATTTAGCAAAAGGGAAGGCACATACCCAAGCAGGGAGCTTGATCCCACTGCTGAAGGGAAGAGAGACAAAGACTCTTAACAAGACTACAGACAATCTAGCACTGAACTTGTGGACTGCTCATTTTCCCTTGGAAACTCAAGCTAATCACTTTCCCTTTTCCTGACACTCTGCAATGAGCTGCTCTCCAAGGCGCTGACCCTGTTATTACTGACTACCAAGTCTAACACTTATTATGATGATAAGTCTCATTGTTTAAAGCAGCCTTTGACTAATGGTTTTCACATACACCTTACACTCGGCTTAATTCAACATCACCTCATTCCATTGCAAAAAACAGTGAAAAAGAGATCCTTGCTTGCAAAGTGTGTGCATTTTCTATAGTGCTTTTCCGAGCTGAGGCTGAGAGAACAATGAAACAAGTCTCTCTGTGAATCACAGATCCTAAAAGTAAATGAGAGACACTTCATTTATACCTACCACCTGTAGATTACACACTACAATAGCCCTGCATCATAGAATCATAGACTCATAGAGTCATAAAGTCACAGAATGGTTTGCATAGGGAGGAACCTTACCGCTCATCCAGCCCTATCCCCTGCCATGGGCAGGGACAATTTCCAGTGTCCCAGATTGCTTCAAACCCCATCCAGCCTGGCCTTGGACACTTTCAGGGATAGGGCAGCTACAGCTTCTCTGGGAAAACCATACAAGTTCATCACCACTCTCATATCCAATAAATTTTTCTTCATATCTATTAGACAACTACTTTTTTGTCAGTGTGAAGCCACTCCCCTTTGTCCTGTTGGTCTCCTTCTTTCTTGTTGGCTCCCTCCAGGTAATGGAAGGCTGGAATTGGATCACTCCACAGCCTTCTCTTTNTCCAAAGCCTTCTCTTTTGCAGGCTGAACAATCCTAATTCTCTCAGCCTTTTCCCATAGTAGAGCTGCTCGTCCCTTTGATCATCTTGGTGCCTGCTCTGGATTCACTCCAGCAGCTCCGCATCCTGGTGCTGTTGGAGCCCAGGGCTGGAGGCAGTTCTGCAGATGGGGTCTCACCTGAGCACAGGGGCAGAGGGACAGAACAACCTCATTCAAATGTAGGAAAGTTTAAATAAATTACATACCCTTCAAAAATCTCCTATCATGTCCCAAGACAATCAGGCTCCAGGAACTATCTTGATTTAATCTCTTAAACCTTTGCCTCTTTATTGTAACTTGTGCTGTTTTTAACTTCTCGTCAGTGGGTTGGTTCTGTTTTTCTCATTGTGGAGGGTACATTCCATGGGTAATTTTTCTTTATAGAACTCCGGAACTTGCATTTTATTGTGTCACTATGAGCTGGCTGGCAGGTTAATCTGTTGCGGTGTCTGTCATCATGAACAAACAATTTGTCCGGAGAAGGAATTACATAAAGGATGTGAAATCACGACAGTCCGAGTAATTTCCTTTCCAACTATCACTCTGTTGACATTAACTACAACATTAGCAGCTATGAATAAAGTTTGTCATGTACACTCCATGAAAAGAAGAAAACAAATGGAAAAGTTAAATATTTACTCTCTGACAGCTTATTTTTTTGCAAGTGTGTTTTTTAACTAAAGTTATCCAAAGCCTTCCAAAATCACTTTGCCAAGGGAACTGCTGTTTGCAGGATCAAGAGATTGTGTTTGCTTAAGCACATCTGTGGATCCGAAAGAAAATAAATAAAAAAATTTTAAAAAAAGCAACTTCTTTCAGCCATTCCTCATCCATTATTTTATTAACCACAATTGTAAGGTTAGAAAAATACCCACTCCATTAGCCCCTAGGGCATGAGGCACAGGATTCCAAATCCCATTTCGTAGTCAGTTCTGCTGAATTTCAGCACCAGCTGATACTGTGTGGCATCACACAAAGTCGATTGGACTGTGAGCTTTTTAAATGGCAACTTGATCAAATCATGCTTCTGGTTATTAATAAATACCATACCCGAGGGTCGGCTCAAACTTTCCAGTACATGCTCAAGGTGACTGATGATAAACAAACCATCAGTGGGAAATTTTGATGGTGGCATATGCTGTCTGGTTAGCTTTTAGAAGGAGGAAGTGAGAAGATGCATGGTTGATTTGCCCAAGAAGCTTAAAATAAAAGAAAAATATCTGAAAAAAGAAAAAAAACTACACTCCTCCTGTCTTCACTTTCTTATGCAGATACCCATAACCAGACTTTTATTTGTACAGAGAGGTGCCAAAAAAACAGGACTTGGTCTCAGGAGCATCTATTAATTTAAATTTGTGTACTCAGTGTGCTAAAGTCTCTCTCTAAGAAAGTCTACTTTTAAATGCCTAAAAAGGATTGAAGTGACTGGCTGAGAAACAGTCATCCTGATTTGGACATTTCTGGCAGGGCAAAAGCATGACCATAATGGGATGTCTGAAATTGATTAATTTCCTGAGTGGATCAAATTCCAGACTGATTTAATATAAATGGCCAAAGCATAGAGAAAGGAACTAATGTGGGACTGTTTGTGGTGGGTAGTGTAAGAAATTATGTAATTAAAATGAGGTGGAGGAAATCTAGATGAGACATTTAAGGAAACAAGTAAAACGTAAAGAGCGTTGCACGCTGGTGCAGAATGCCGAAGGATTCAGCATTGCTGGACCTGCATAGGAGCAAATCAGACAAATGAGTTTGTGGTAGAACTGGCCCTGCCTTAAGGAGGATGGATTCAGTGATCTCCTGAGCCTGGTTTGGCAAGAATTCTGTCATGAACAGCTCTAGAGAGAAAGCAGCTTGAGGTGACAAGCACCAATACCAGACTCATGCTTCACTCCCCAGATGACCATATCTTTGGTACTACCGTGACCTGACATTCTTCATAGGTGAAGATGGGATGTCTTGGACTTAATTTAGAAAACTCTGCCCACAGGAGGGGAGGGGAGAGGGGGGGAGAGGAGATCTCTTCACTCCACTGTGTGAGGACTGCTCTATAGAGAGACAATGAAAGAGGAATCAATATCATCATTTCTCTGTACATGGCATCTTTCATATCAAGACCTCAAAGCACTTTTAATTAAATCCAAGAATAGAAGGGGGTGCCATTAATCTGTTCATTTTTTAAACCCAAAAGAAGCTAAAAAGGTGAGGTGTTTTGTCCACAGGCTGTAATGGCAGAGCAGGAGCAAAGGTGGAAGTACAGACTTGAGGCCAAATTCTATCTAAAGTCAGGTTCTTCTTTCTCCAAAAGCATTGGAAACAGGACACTGGTAATTCAGGGAAATCTGATTCCCAGCACTCTGCTGTAACCTGACAAAGCAACCTATCGCCTCACAGTTTTCAAACACCCTTTGAATCACTTTCTTTTCTATCCCACTGCTGTTTGTTCCCAGCACTGAACCACCCAAAATAAAAGTCAGAACAAAGCAAAGATGTCTGGATAGAGAAACATTTCTGTCACACACATCAAACACTCACAGAACACCACAGTGGTCATGGGGCTGTGTACGAACTGCAGGATACATTGGCTATTCTAGACACCAGGTGTCTGGGACATAATGACCTCTTAATTAATGGCTAAATAATGACCACTAACAATTAAGCTGTCAGAAGACAGAAGAAAGAAGAATGGTAAGTACAATTCCCTGTTTACCACAGAAGCACTTCCCATTTCTTATTCTCTGTGCTAAGACCTTAAACACCATTCTTGTCCACATAGCCTCCGGATATATGTCTTGTTTCCTTGAACAGAAGAGAAACCTAGTATCAGTCCAAAAGAAGCTTTCCTTAAACTGGGAAATTAAGGAATTAGAAATATCTCTTTCTGTATTCAGCTTGGGGAGCACAACGGGAAGAAAAGCCTGCCTGAAATTTTAACAACAGGTGTGGAAATACCCCATATGAGTTCTAGACCCTTGCTTTTTTCAGCTATAGCAAGGTTTTCCTGGTGGGAAAACCTTGGGCCTGTCCATCTGCCATACAGTATGGTGAATACTACTCCAATAGCACTTTAACAATATCTGTGCTCTTTTGAACCTCCCCATTCAGGTCACTCCATTGATTACTCAGAAGAATGCAGACTCTTGTGTTATTTGATCGGCACATATACTCTGAGCATTTAATCCCCTCAAATATTTTTCAATAACTTCCTTTAATTACAAGGAAAACACATCGAGTGATGCACGTATTGAAGAGCTTCCCCTCATGTCTNTTTTCCTGTTTAATGAAGAATTTGAATCACTTTTCAACTTCTTAATCCTATAATCCTGGAAGGAATTTGCTCTCTTCCAAACCCTGGGGGTGGTAGGCTTTTGCTTAGTACAGTAAACCCTGGAGATCTTTCAGCAGGGTCTGTCCAGAGGAGTCCCAAATACCTGCATTCCTCAGCTGTGTGGTCACCATGTAACTCAGCCTCACCAAAAACACCTCACTTCAGTGGTTCAAGGATTGACTTTTTCATGGAAAGTGCAGGGATAACATGGCACAGTAGACATAAAGTGTGCAGAGAACCAAGACTTGCCAGAAGGCACAGGCACTCAGTGCCAAGCAGGACAGTTTTAACAACACTTTTATTCCCTTCAATGAATCCATTCTTCTGGAAGAAAAAGTCAGGGGAAGGGTGTCCTTGCTAATGCTATATCCTTGCACCTTGTTGCCTCCCATTCCCTGGGGGGATACTGGGAAATGATGGACAGGTCTGTATGACTGGTCTTGTTGGCAGGGTTGGACAGAGCTTTTTGTTTTTGTCTTGAAAAGCACTGGGTGCATTTGCAGCACGTGACACTCTCCCCTGTGAGCATGGTGAACTCACTGCACAACAACCTCAGACTTGTCTACTTTTGTTTCAAGAAAAGCCTTCATTGTCACAGCAAGACAGCTCTTTTTGCAATGAACCCAAAGTCTGTGATTTTCCTCCTCCTGGCTTTCCTGTAGAACCAAGGAACTCTAATGAATGTACTCCAAAGCACAAATTTTCCACCTTGTCTTTCCAGGCTGTTGGTTCTCAAGGGGTGGCCTGTGGATCTTTAGGGACCCGTAAAATGGGGAAAAAATGGTGCATGGAACAACTGTAACAGAGTAAAACCACAGTAACAACTCACACCATTCCCTCGTAATTCCATATGTGCCAGCAAGCAGACAGGGTGAAAAAAAGGCTGTAAATACTCTTTCAAAGTTTTGCAGCATTTTTAGCTGTTTGTAAATCAAACACCTTGGGGCTCCATTGACCAGAGCAAGTCTTGGCTTACTCTCCAAACATCTGAGAGTTCTTTCATTATAAGCAGCAGCAAAATAACGTGCAAAGGCATCTGTTATTCACTCCTCTCCCATTCTAGGTCATGCTCCTCAGCTCTCTTTCTTTTTCTCATGCTTGTTCATTCAAGTAACCATTGTTTTGTTAGTGGCTAGTTATCTAATCCCATTACACATAACCACTGTCATTGTGTTTTGTGCTAAAGTAACAACACTGAGAAAAGGGTTGGGAAACCTGAACAGCCCAAGGTGCATCTATCTCTGTCCTTGTTGAGATAAAATGCCATCAGAGATCTCAGCTGAAGGGTGCGTGGATGAAGGGGAGGACACAGCACACCTTGATGTTAATGCGGCCACAGCATGGACACACTGCACATAGTAAGGACATATGGGGAACAAGGGTGTTGCTTGCAGATCACCTCCCTCCATTTGAGGGAACTAAAACTTGCAGACAAATTCAGTGCTGGATCAGTCTGAAAGTCTGGCCTGTTTTCAAAGGCTTGCACATTTTAGTGCAGCTCCAGTGATCAGTTTTATGATCTGACAATTGACAAACCTGCTAACACATTAATCACAGCTCAGCTGGCAGAGGAGAATGAAAAATTATGTCATAGTGTGATGTATGACTGCTGCTTTCCATTGCTGTGATAGACTCCAGCACCTATTTCATACCCAAATAGCCCATCTCATGTTGCTCCTTCTGTGGGGGCAATGACTTCCCTGCTTGCCTGGCTGAAGCATCATGTCATAGGCAGGAACATGAATTAGACATCTGTCGCTGATGCAAAGAAACTGTCTTCTATTTTCCAAAATTCTTAAGCTATTTCTCCATCAACTTTCATTAAGGGAACACCGCTCAGCTATCTTCAGAAGACTGCTGACAAAAAAAGGTGAGTGAAGGAACGCACCTCTAGGAATATTTTTCAGCATATATGGCAAGCTGTGTGTACATGACAATAGCAGATGGGTTACACACTGATGTCCTCTTTGGGAGAAAAGTCTCATTAGAACAGACAGGACTGACAATTTCTACCCAGACTTGGCATGTACATAGTGCCACCCTCACCTCCAGCTTGGAGAGGAGCTGGGCAGGTTTAATGAACAAAACCCATTAAACCCCCAGGTTTGCAGAAGAGTGAGCCAAGTCACACAGAAGATGTCACTTGCTGCAGGTCACACATCAATTCCAGACTGGATCTAATGACAGAATCTAGGAAAAGAACTGAAGGAAGAGTGTAATTTTGTGGGGTGAAATCTACATAAAATACCTCAGGAAGTGCATTTCCTCATGTTCCAAGAGAAAAAAGAAAGTATAATTCTTTTTTATCTTCTCACTTATGTTTCCTCTCTTTCATCCTTCTTTTCCTCTCCATCTGTCTCAAT
>VYXD01004928.1:48541-61576 GCA_013397195.1 Hylia prasina | reverse complement strand
TTTTTTAATTGAGAAAGAACGTCTTCCCTAAGCAAGTGCCAAGTAAGAGAGTAAACATCTTCTGCTCTTACACCTTCATCTCCTCCCCAAGGCTGCCACTCCTGCAAGGCTCTCGTTACACCAGCCTTGCCCACAGTCCTGCTGCAAACCTCTCCCAGTGACATGCACCCAACGCTAGCAGCAGCTGGCCACAGCTGGCTGTACCAATGAGCTCTGAAGAGCCTTTTCCCACTCTTGCCTGCCTCTGCAGGGTTCTTCAACTCCCATCTTCACCTTTTATTGTCACATACACTTTGGGCCAAGAACAATAATGTATTTGCTTTATAATGCTCTGGCCATGACAGGGATTTTATGGACTGCCACAATATCATCTGCATAACTGTGGCCATACTGCTGATTGAAAGAGCCACACTAGCACAAGGGAATCTATAACGTCTTTATTTGTTCACAGGAAGGATACACCAGGAGTTCAAGTTTCTCTCTTCAGCTTTGGATTCTTGGTGCTTTGATCCTGATCACCTCTGAGAATAAAAGGCGAATTTAGCTCTTAAATGTGGTTTTGTCACTGGTGTCTCAGTTAACACTATCCATAAAAGGACCGTTTTCTTTGTTACACAGGACAAGGCTGAGACCATAGACATGTAATAGGAGTAGAATGATAAAAACTGTATCTTTTTACCTAAAAAGGGACAATCATTAACCACGTAAATAAATGAGCGACTATTGAGTTTTACTAACACAGTCCATTCTGTTCCTCATTCATGAAGAGTAGTGAAGAGACAATGTTCCAAGGTTTCAGAAAGATTTTTACTTTTTTTTACTTGGAGAATTACATATCCTGGTATTTCAGCACTACAGACACCTGCTGACAGCATGATTGCAAAACAGGACATTCTTGAGGTTTCAAGAAAACAGGCACAAGAAAGAGAATCCTGTTATCAAGTAAAATATCTGAAGACTGTGGGTCTGAGTGCGTTTTTTTGCTCTGACTTCTAAAAGCGTCACATCCTCAAAGTCAAGTGAGCATATGGCTGCCAGAAACACTCTGAAACCAGCACGCTGCTTGCCTTGGACCCATTATTTTGGTGTCTTGACCCCTTAACTCCCTCATGGATTTTTATTTTATTTGGGTTTGATGAAAGGTGATTGGAGGGCATTTTGAAGTCACCAATGACCTCTGAACTTCAATGATGGCATTTTGGAGCATTTTATCTTAAAGAACAGATAAAGGCAGAAATGACCATACACTCACCATCCAATGGAGCAAAAAATATAATGACGAACTTGTGGTTTCGGTCACAGCTGAAGTAAACTGCTGAGGCTGTACAGAGAAGAGGTGATACTGGTGGGGGGAGAAATGTTTTGAAAGCATGCAACCATGGCACCACTTCTTTTTGCTGACACTGCACAGCCACAGCTGATGACAACTTCAGCCCTACCTCCATGTTCTTCCGAAGAAGCAACCCTAAGTCATACCTGCTCCTGTCTGAGTGTCTTAGTTTCTTGCCTTAGAAAGAGCACAGAAATGTAATCTCTGATATCAAGTCAGGTCTTAGGAATTGCCAGTAGATAAAGAGCCTTGCATTAATATTCCCTGCAACTGTGACTGCCCTTCAATCCTGACCTTGATTGCTCCCAGTAAGAGATAATACAAATCTCATTCCTCAGGTAGACTTCCCAAGATGTTGTCTTGAGCTTCATCTCACATGTGCATAATGGCTTTTCATGCAGGAGATAAGCTGAAGTTCTCTGATGAAGGATAAGGTGGATAAATTTGCTCCTTGGGAGCCAGGGGACGATGTGGGTAAAGGTCACCTAGGAGAGAGAACTAAGCTGGTAGCACAGCGGGTCATGATGACACTGAATCATGATCAAGCCACCATCTCAAGGAGAGAAGGAAGGCATTGCAGAGGGTATAATTTCTTCTGATGTCCTCTTTCTATGTCATGTGAAAGGAAAGGTTATTTTTTTCCTCCCTTACCCTGTCAGGGCTTCTCATGGACTCCTTCCAGCCATCTGAGGCTGCTTTTACACTTCCACCAACATCCTGCACTTTTACCCTGCCACAGTGTCATGGTGTGACCATTCCCTCTCAAATTTCCTATTTCACCCACTTATCCTCACCAAGATTATGCTTTGCTCATATCAGGGTTTCTTATTTCCCATCATTCTTATTAAACTACAGGCACTTATTAAAAAGGGGGAGCATCATCTAGCGCAGCTGTTGCTCAAACATAAGGGACCAGAACTACCGTATTCCTTTATGAAGAGATCAGTGACAACTAATTTTGGTGGCACATAGATAAAATACTGATTTAATTTATCCTGATCTAGTAAAATCTGTAAAGAGCTTATAAGACATCATGCCTATACCTCAGTTAATGAAATTCTGGGCTCCTTCTGGGAAGACTGACAATTGTAAAACCAGTCTGCCAAACTTGTATTCACAGCTTCATTGCAAAGTCATTACAGATATGACAAAACCCACCAAACTCACAGTGGTGTGTGTGAACACACATGTGAGAATGGGGAGCACCGCATTTTCTCCCTCTCAAGGCAACCTGGCAGCTTGGAGGGGACAGGAGAACAAGGAACAGATGCTCTTGATGCTGCCAGCAATACTCAGTGTTGCAGGACCTTTTTTCTCCACTTGAGAACTTGAATCTGAAATCACCTCTGCAAGAAAACTGTATGAGCTTTCAGTACTGATGGTGCTCCCAGCCCATGGAGGGGACAGCCAGAGGCCTCAGGCCATCCATCCATGGACCATCTCACCCTTCCCATAGCACCACAGAATGGTTTGAGTTGAAAGGGACCTTAAAGATCATTTAGTCCAGCCCCTCTGCCACTGGCAGGGACACCTGTCTCTAGACCAAAGTGCTCTAAGCCTCATCCAACCTGGGAACACTTCCAGGGATGGGGCAGCCACATCTCCTCTGGGCAACCTGTGCCAGGGCCTCCCCACCCTCACAGCCAGGAATTCCTTCCCAATGTCCCATCTGTCCCTGCCCTCTGGCATTGGGAAGCCATTCTCCCTTGTCCTGGCACTCCAGGCCCTTGTCCAAAGTCCCCCTCCAGCTCTCCTGGAGCCCCTTTAGGCACTGGAAAGGGTTCTAAGATCCAGGACATTGATTATTTTGGCCAGCCAGGCTGTCTGCTGTGCCCTTAGAGATGGACACTAGGGTTGACATAGATTGTTTTCAACTGGTGCTCTTTGCATCTGGTTTGCTGCACCCAGAAACCAAGAAGGCTGAAATAAATCTATATTCACCCTATCTGCTGGTCACCTGTTCCCTGATCTCCTTGTGTTTATATCTGTGCTCAGTATGACATAGGGAATGACGGTGAGCATAATACATTCTTCCCTGGGGAATAGCGATTTTCAAGTGGTTACTCCACAGGTAAAAAACAGGGTGCTGGCAGGCAACGCCTACAAAGTTTGATGCCTTGATCTCTGTCGTGTGGATCAATATTAATAGCAATATTCTATTTCCAGAGCTGGCAGAACTATTGATTATTTGGTATGTAGCAGTTCATTTACACTTCAGAGCAAACTGGGACACTGAAACAACAAATGTGCAGCTGTTAAAAAGCAAAACAGGACATTGAGTTTCAGTGACACAATTGGAATATCACTTCCTTTGTGTAAAATGGAACATCTTTAACATGTCAAAAGTATAATTTACTTATCTGCCTTACTGCCGTGCCTGGGGAAAATACCTTTCCCCCCTGAAACCTGCAGATTAAGGTCATGTTTCCAAATATGTGCCATATACAATCAATAATTGCATCCCCACTGTGACTAGACACTTGAGGTATTCTTGAAGGGAAAAGGTTTTATTTGATATATTTAAACAAGTATTAAATCAGACTGCCTTGTGCATGAGAAGATTTCAATGAAAGAAAAGGTAGTGAAACATTACACAGTGGTTGCAGGAGCTGAAGCAGAGTTTTTCTTTTCAATGAAGTTTTTAACTCCGTGAGAAAAAATAGATACCTGTATCTCTATATTTGTGTAAATATATTTTGATAGGGTGAACTCAAAATACGACTTTATTAAAAGGGTTTACCTACATTTGAAAGACATAATGCTGTATCCTTCCATGACATCCTTCTTTATTATGTGTAAGTCTACAGTTGTCTCCCAGGGACACATTTAACTATCAAGGACCAAACTGTTGAAAGCAAATTATATAGAACACCTATCTTATGGCTGAAATATATTGAAAAAGGAACCCCCTCATTGTAAGGGAGAAAAAATTTAAAAATAATGGGTGACATTCCCTGTTGCAGGAAAGAGCACGTCAGTGACTTAATCTTTTTACATGAGCTTGAAGAGGCTGGGGAGGTGACTAGTAAATATGCAGGAAATGTACTACACATTGCCTTTTGGGGGATAATATAGTCTTTCCACTGCTATCAGCTTGTTAAACTGCGCAGGCTTAGCTGCCTTAGCAACTGTCTACAATTTGGACAGGTCAGGATCAAGGGAGGCTGAATCAGCTTCTGGTGGTGGCTCTCCTCTCCCACTGCTGACAAATGGGAGTTTAAAGTGAAGGAGTCCAATTTCTCAGTTGGGCCTGAGCCTTTTCAGCCAGTAGTAATTAAATGTGCCCAGAAATATTCCCAGGAGTGGAGGCCAACTGGCACAGAGAGGTTTGTACCTCTGCTCACAGCCGTGTCTTAACTTTCCTAGTACAGCAGCTTAATGCAAACAGCTCACAGTGATCCATGCTTAAGGATGATTTAGGAGCTTGCTAGTTGGACCAAAAGTGTGCTGAGAACTGGTTTAGTACTTTGAGCATACCCAGTTACATTCCATGAACATTCCCAGATACTGCTTAACTTGATTAAGTTATTGTATGACATATTTCTTTTTCTGATCAAGATTACTTCTTTCCAGCCAGAAGAAGGGAATTGTATGGCTGTAAATTTGGTTGTGACAATAATATTTCTGCTGGCTCATGAAATCACTCTTACTCAATAGGATGCATGTTTACTGCTGTCTGCAATCTAAGAATCTTTGCAAGGAACCAGATGTGGTGTGTTTAAAGTGAAAAAAATGTTATGTGTGGACAGATGAACTTCATAAACAAAACATTGTCCTCCTTATTCCACTGCACATCAGTGACATCTGCTTGATACTACATTTTGAAAGTTTGCCACTTTAAATTGCTTGCCCATCCAAAGGCATCATACCTCAAGTACTTGCCATATGCTCTAACTATGGTGTGCTGTTTTGTCTGGGGCAGGGTTTATTTTCTTCCCAGGGCTGTTACAAGGCTGTGTTTTGGGTTTGTGCTGAACACAGGGTGGACAACACAGAGATGTTTCCGTTATTGCTGAGCAGGGTTTGCACAGAGCCAAGGCCTCTTCTGCTTTTTGCACTGCCAGGCTTGGAAGGGGATGGGGGTGCTTGGGAGATTAGGAGGAGACACAACCAGGATGGGTGACCCCAAGTGACCAAAGGGATATTCTAGATCATGTGACATCATTCTCAGTGTATAAAGTGGGGGGGAAGAAGGAGGAAGAGGGGATGCTTGGAGTGATGGTTTTGTCTTCCTGGTGTTTCTCTCCTGGATCCTGCTGGCTGGGGAGTGAGTGAGTGTGGTTAAACCATTATAACTGGGATACCATTAGATGTCCCATACCAACTTTCTGTCCTGACCTGCAAAAGGCAGAGCAAGTCTGTTTTCATGAATTTCTCTGAGCTACAAGAAGCTGAATGCAAGCTCTTTACTTGCAGAAGAATTGCTTTTAACAAGGCAGGGCCATCTGGCAGAAGGTAGAGCAGGATTAATGCAATCCAAAACCAAAAGGGAAGATCTTGGTACTGCATCACCCAAACCTTGGCATCCTCCTACACCTCACGGAGACTCATGGCAGAGCAGGGAGGAAAAGGAAATAGTTCATGACTACACTCTCTTCACCACATACACCACAAAGCCTTCCCAGTGAAAAGTTCTCAAAGCTGCCATAAGGAACTCTTACTCTGATATGGGAGGTGTTCAGAGGAATGCATCCCTCTGAATGGTTTTAGCTCATGGCACTTCTATCACCTGTGCAGCAACCTACTCATGGTTTGCAGATGGAGCTTGGGAGGGAGCTCCTTATCCTGGTGAGCTGCCTGTATTTCAGCAATGGCACTCTCTTTGTTGACAGCACCAAAGCTGCCATTCACCTTTTGCAGTTTTGCCTGTTTTTTCCAAGCTAAATCTGGCGCAGACCTGTGTCAGGAGTTGGTGTTTGGAGTGATGGTGTTTGTCTTCCCAAGCCACTGTTACATGTGATGCGTTCTGGCCCTCTGGAGTTGGCTGAACATTTGCCTGCCATGGAAAGCAGTGAATTAATTCCCTTTTTTGCTCTGCTGGTGTGCAAGGCTTTTTCTTTCCCTATTAAACTGTCTTTATGCCAACTCATGTGTTTTCCAGCTTTTATCCTTCCAATTCACCTCCCAGCTCCTGTTCAGACACCTTTGTGTCCTGGAAGAGGTAGCTAAAAGGCACCATGTGGGCTCACAGCCTCGATGTCTCATGGTGGCTTCCTGATTCAGGAAGCAATAATGCCAGGAGGATGGCCAATTCCTTCATGCCAGCAGAATCGAATGCCCTATGATCCTGTGACCTAGTGCAAAAGGCAGGAGGAGTGGGAAGCCCAGCAGGCACCTGATTGAAGAGGCTGGGGGAGATGAGAGAGAGGAGATGGTGTCCTGCTGTGTGCTTTTCCCACCTCCATAACCTCCTTATTTTCAAAGAGTTTCCATAGGGCTGTGGTAGCTACTGTACTCCACACCTAGTGCATCATCATCCCCACTACATTAACAGTTTGGGATTCTCACACTGCCAGCCCTTTTTCTTCCTGACACTGAACTGAGCACCTTGTTTGGCTTCAGGAGGAAAAAAAACCCCGTGTGCAACTCGGACACCCCTGTGCTAACCGTGTACAGGATGATGTTGCATAGCCCACAACCAGCATGGGCTGCCCCAGCATATAATCATGCTCAGACAGACCCAGAGGATTCCAGACCCATGTGTCTGCCGCTTTTCCTCAGCACCTGAGTCAAGCTTTGGCATAACTGTTATTGATGTGCAGAGTCAGCAGAGAATGATCGATTTTTTATGTTTGATTTTCAAGGAGACTGCAGATTCCTCTTGGCCATTAAGATGAAAAGAAGGCTAATTCAAAGCTAGAGCAAAGTTTAAGGAGTAATTTTGCACAGGCAGGTAAGATAAAGTAAAAGTTGTTCTTTTCTCTGTTTGGCCCTGTAAAATGAGAAACACTATCAGGGCTATGCATTTTTTGAAACCTGAATTACTTCTTTTTTCCTTGGAAGGGTTGAAATAGATTTAAGTACTACTGTTATTATCTCTAAAATGACACAGACATTTTTATGTGAGTTTCCTTTCACAGTCTGATATCCATATTCACCATGTGCATTCCTTTGTTTAGGGGACTGCAGCTCCCCTGTGGTCCAAGGACTCAAGGTTCATTTTGTGTTGCTCTTTCTGCTAAAATGGGGTTATTAGAGATAGAGAAAAATCACAAGGTCACTCACAGCTTTGATAGAAACAGGAGAGTAGGAGAATATTAGGAACAAACTATTAGCTCTAATATCCAGCTGCATTTGGCAAACCTGACTGTATTTGGATTGCCTATACCAGCATTTCACTCCCCTGCTTCCAAATGATTGCTGTGGCTCCAGTGATTAACCACCTGAATACACCCAAGAAGGATATTCACAGAAAAGATCTCATGATGAAAAGGCTATTCCTGGCCTTCTTTCCATCACATCATAATCTGTCCACTAATATGGCTTGAGATCTCAGCTGATCAAAAGGTCATAAGATGCTGCTGCTAAGTATCACTCTGTCTCTGTTCAGCCAAAGGCATTCTTACTCCATTCAGCAGGCAGAGGAATGTAACAGCAAAGCCTTCAAATCTGTTTGTATAATAGATGAAGTCTTCTCTTTATGGCATTATTTATCCTTCAGGGAATGACACCTGATAAATAAATCGCTAGTTCACAGTGAATTTAAACAAAACAAAGGCAAATCATATCCCTGTGCATAGGAAATATAAAACTGCACATATTATGAGAGTTGCCAATCTTCCACCACCTCCTTTGCTAAAAAAGCTATAAACTGCTGACCATCCTCAGATTCTGCCAAAATCAAGGGAGCACAAATCTCTGAGTAAATTACAAAAAGCATGGTAATAACAGAGGAAGGAGTTAAAGATACATAACTCATTTAGTCTAATGAAATGGTAAAACTTGCACCTTTTTGTCCTCATGCTAGTAAAAACTAAAAAGGTGAGAAAGGGGGGTACATCAGTATTATTATATTATCAGTACATCAATAGAAAAATGGAGCGAAAAGGGGGGAGAAATCTAATAAATGGGTCAATGTGTTTCCCAGGGAATAACACTAGAGGTGACAATTTTCAAGCATCCTGGGATAAATAAAATACTGAACCACATCCCACTCAACACCATGACTTGGCCCAGCTGGTCGCCGTTGCACTGGTGGCAACTGGTCCATGTGATGCCAGTCATTACTGCCAGCAGCAACTGCAGCCACTTCTCTGGCCATCCTGCTTCCAAGCCTCAACATGGACAGGGATTGCTGCCCCAAACAGCAGGGAGGGAGGCACCACTGCCAAGAGCCACCTGCCACCTGAAGGCCCTGTCTAGCGGGTCTGCAGAGATACTTCCTGTAAGCAATACCACTGGGAAACTGTTTTGTGTTTCCAGCACACCTGAAGTGTTGTTACAAACAAATTAAGCCCCTCAGCATTTCCCAGACTATCCGCCCACTCTTTGGCTTTCCAGAGCTCTATATCAGGACCAACAGACAGTTCCTTTAACTGGAACTGGCAGTCATTTTGCTCCTCTCCATGCTTTCAAAGCTGAGAGCCATCAAAGATTAGGAGAAAAAATCATGACTATTTTTCCCTAAGAAGCAGAACTGGTAATAGGCTTCAGGAAAAATCCTTCTAACTGCAAGTGATAAGCGTAGACTGTGTGAAGGGCTGACAGGTCTGATTATAATTATCACTGTGAGGGGACTAGCACTAACCTCCCTTCTGGAAGAAAATGACAGTTTCTGGAAGGGAACATGCGAGTGAATTACCATAAACAAAATCATTGCAAGTAGAGTTGTCTTTTGCTGGGAAACTAAACAAGATCCAGATTTCAGGGTGAGAAAAAACCCAAGCCTTAAGAATTTATTAAAGTTTATCCTGATAGAAAATGACACAATCATATACTATAGTTTTGTTGACTTCAGAATGATGGGAGTAAAAGAATCAAGTGGGACACATGAAGTGTAGGACGGAGTCATGCATGCAGGAGGTGTTTGGAAATAAAGGATATATTCTGAAAGTACACTTGAAGAACATGCTGTGCATTTAAACATGAACAAGGAGTCCTAGGGATGATGTTGGTTCAGACTGAGACAAATATTCAAAACTAAGAAAAAACCCAAGCCACCTTGCACCAAACTTTCCCCCTTCCTCACATCCTAGCGAGAAAGCCAAAGAAAACCAATACAAATCTCTTCAAACTGCTTCTATCCATTGACATCCTTACTTTGAATCTCCTTACTTTGCATCTATACATTAACTGAAATACAATGGCATCAGCTTCCAGCAGGGTTGTGACGTAGATAGGATGGGTAGTATTCCCTCAAGATCAGTCTGGCCTGACTTTTCTACTTTCTTTGATGGCATTCCATTTTTATTAGTCTGCATGTGTTTTTTTGGCATTTTTTCACTCCATTCCCATTGGAAACTTGGGAACAGAAAAGTTTGGGCAATCTGGACTGAAAGTAGCAGTACCCTAGCTTTTTCTTTCTGAAAACAAGGAAATAGATCTATAGAACAGGAGCTATAACTGCATAGGACATGAAGAGAAAGAGCCTCAGAGTCAAAAGCAGTTCCAAGAGTTTCATTCTCATTATATCTCAATGGAGTGCAGCAAATAAATTGTGCAAGGAGACATATGGAAGCTCACGACGCAAATGGCCTATTTAAGGCTCTTACTTCCTAATTAGGTCCTGGTGTCAGGAGGTTGGTAACAATTATTCACACATACATCATTTGGACACAATACAAACGGTTCTAAAATCAAACCATCATAATGGCATGCATTAAAAGAAACCCAAAGTAATGTTTTAGATTCATTTGCTTAGTGTCTGGATTATCAGTTTCTGTAATACACATACCCAAATATTGTGTGCAAAATTGCAAAATTGTGTTTGGAAAGGGAAAAGGATGAAGCAAAAATCCTCAGAGCCATATCCCCTTGTTCTTACCTTGTTCACGGATTTCGTCACTGCACTCTGCACGGGGAACCCACACTCTCTTCCCAAATTCTTCATCTGACTCTGTGGTGTTTCCCAGAGCAAAGAGAAAAAAAGAAAACCTTGATTGTAGGGATGACTGTGTAGAAAAACGGTCACAAACATCTGGAGTTTTGCTATGCCCTTTCAATTTCCTTACATGTTTCAGTATGACCAGTACCACCACTTGCCAGCTGGGGGGCCCCATGAGCACCCAGTGGTGGGGTCAACCCTGGCTCCCGCAGAGTTCTTTAGGGCCCCTCAAGCTTCTCCTTACCCCCCACTGACGTGCAAGCTTCCACTCCCAAGTGTCCCTTGCAAGCATGTTGGCATGATAGAGCCACCACAGCTTTCCCCAGCAGCCACACAGTGAGCAGGCACACAGTGAGCCGTGAGCTCAGTGAGTGATGCTGTGGATTCCTCTGACAACCTGTGCTAGAAAAGCTTGGGAAGAGAGCAGGAAGGTGTCACAAGAAGCCAACCTGCCTGGTTTGTATAAAAGTTAAAGTAGAGAGCTGAAGCCAAGGATTACCACATTGCAAAACCATTTAAAACAGAGCAAGTGCTCATAATTCAACAACGTGACTACAGCAAACCCGCTCTGCACTGTTCTTAGGTACTTCTGGTATGAAAATGAGGTTTTCCTCTCCCCTTCCTCCCCTCCCACCTACTCTCCTCTTTGTCCATCTCTCCAGCCTTTCACACAAAGGTGAAGTATTTCACATTTTCACCTGTGGTGGTACAGATCAGAAAGTGTTTGCTTTGCTTTGCTTTTCACTGATTTTGCCAAAGGCATCTTTTTAAGCATCAGTCTGTGCAGAGATAATACGAGACACAATTGTCTATAACTGGAATCAGCAACAAATCAGCCATCTGCCACTCCAGGGGTCTGAGATTAACCCAGCTACTGGACCGTGACTGCAAAGCATTTGCACATTTAGATTACAGAAATGTGAGGCTACAGGTCCAAAAAAAGAAAACTAGGACTGGGGAAAGTGTGGGGAGAAGGAGTGGAAGACAGCCTTGGGAAAACCCTTTAGATTAACCCTTCCAGATACAAGTCACCTATAACAACACCAAGTAGACAATGTTTGTCATTATAAAGTGCTAAAAGGATGAAGGATTTGAAGGAAGCAACTTGAGACACAATAGACATCATGTTTCTGGAGAATACATCCAAAGATACTTCTTTTAGACAGAGAGAAATAAAGACAAAAAACCTACAGCTACCTTGCCAAAGCTTTCCGTCCTTGGGAAGCAGGACCAAGCTGCCCAGATGGCTGACTTGACTACTTGGAAGGAAGAAGAGTAACATTTTTGCCCCATGATGGACAAGATGTATTCCACAACCTCCCCTATGGTCAAGATTTAAAGAAATTAAAGAGGTCTGCCTACTGAAATAACAAGGTTTGTGAAGACCTCTTCATTTGTTACTCCCAGTTCTCCTCCTTGAATAACAAATGCTATTTTACTGCTGTGCACACATGGATGCTGTCACTCCACATTAATACCTATCCCTGTTTTTGGTATCCTCTCTATAAATCTGATGGGATATTTGATATTTCAGTTATTTGATAAGTGAAGTATTTGAAAACTGAGTAAGTTTAATTCAGTAGTAAATACAAGCTGGCTCCAGATCTAAAAGCACGAGCAATGATCCGTACAGTATGTGACGGGTCAGGACAAGAACCAGTGTCTCCTTTGGTCATGTTGATAGGCATTAACCCTCACTTTTTCTTGCAGGTTAGAATCCCACAGATCCCTGAGATTCCCAACTTCAGAGAGCTCAGGTTAAAAAGTGGAGGTTCTGACCAGAGGAACAGGGGTACCTGCAGCCAAAAGTGTCAGCAAGAAATCTGAAAAATTCTGCAACATCTCACCTACAAGGAAAGACTGAAGCATTACAATTGTTCAGTCTGGAGGAAAGAGGATTCCAGTGAGATCTTGAGCATCTGCCCATACTTAAAAAGGCAACAGGAGAGCTGTAGAGGAACTTGGGACAAGGACATGAAGTGACAGGACAAGGGGAATGGCTTCACACTGCCAGATGGCAGGGATAGACGGGATTTGCAAAGAAATTCTTGGCTGTGGGGTGGAGAAGCCCTGGCACAGGTTGCTCAGAGAAGCTGTGGCTGCCCCATCTCTGGAAGTGTTCCAAGGCTGGATGGGGCTTGGAGCAATCTGGTGTAGTGGGAAGTGTCCCTGCCCATGGCAAGGGGTGGAACTGCATCAGCTTTAAGGCGCATTCCAACCCAAACCATGCAAGGATTCTGTGATTCTATGAAATTCAGGCAAGGTCTGCATGATGTGTGCCCTGGGTGGGGATAGTACTTCAAACAGCTCAACTCACGACATCCAAAGAGACAAATGAAAACCAAACAGCATTCACATGTGTTTACAGAAAACCTATGTGTTTAATGCATGTCCTTTATTCAGAGAAAACAGGTAGGATCGGGTGGAAGGTACAAGAACACACTCCAGGTTTTTTGGCCAACCCTCCTGTTGATATTTCTTTTCCATGGTAAAGAAACCAAGGTTTCCTGGGCCAAGCACTGCACACCCTGCAGTCATAACAAAGGAAAAGAGCAAGAAGAAATGGCAGCACCTTCTTCACACAAGCCCAAGTTGAACTGCACCAAATACAGGGTACAAAGCACAGCTGAGAGGTGAGGAAGAGCTGCTTTATCCACCTACA